>CM035104.1:35782780-36100280 GCA_020205505.1 Panax japonicus | reverse complement strand
AGTTCAACGGGGACGGTGACTCAAAAGGCTGTCCCAGAAAAGTCAAAGTCAACGGTTACTAGAAGAGCGTTTGTCATGACTGGTCAAAATGCGAGGAACCTAAACGAGGTGATCACGGGTAAGCTAATCATAAATTCTTATGAAGTTTATACCTTACTAGATACCGGTGCTACCCATTCATTTATCTCTTCTACTTGTGCTCAACATTTAAATTTGACTCCGGAGAAATTAGACTTTGACCTATTTGTGGAAACTCCGTTAGGAGAAACTTTTATCACATCCACTTTTTATAAATCTTATTTGATCCAAGTTGGCACCATCACATTACCTGCTGACCTTATCTCTTTAAGGATACTTACTTTTGATGTGATTTTAGGGATTGATTGGTTAACTGCTCATCATGCCAAAATTGATTGTTTTCGTAAGGTTGTTAGTTTTCATATTCCTAAACAACCTGTTTTTTGAATTCAAGCAACTAAACCATTAAAATCAATCACTGTTATATCAAGCCATAAAGCCATTCGTTTATTAAAAAGCGGATGTCAAGCTTTCTTAGCCCATATTATGGATTTAAATAAAGACACGTCAGATTTGAATAATATTCCTATTGTTAGTAAGTTTCCTGACGTATTTCCTGAAGAACCTCCCGGTCTACCCCTGAAATGTTAAGTTGAATTCTTTATTGATCTTGAACCTGGTACAAAGCCCATTTCTAAAACCCCATATCGAATGGCTCCTATTAAACTTCAGGAGTTAAAGGTCCAACTACAGGAGTTATTGGACATCGATTTTATTCGTCCTAGTACATCTCCTTGGGGTGCTCCTATTTTATTTGTAAAGAAGAAAGACGGGAGTATGCGACTTTGTATTGACTATCGGGAATTGAACCATGTCACCATCAAGAATAGGTATCCGCTACCTCGTATTGATGACCTGTTTGACCAGTTACAAGGAGCACAATTCTTTTCAAAGATCGATCTTCGTTCTGGATATCATCAGCTGAAGGTTAAAACTGAGGATATTCCAAAGATTGCCTTCAGAACTCGATACGGGCATTATGAATTCCTAGTCATGTCTTTTGGATTGACTAATTCTCCTGTGACTTTTATGGATATGATGAATCGAGGATTCAAGGATTATTTGGATTAGTTCGTTGTTGTCTTTATTGATGACATCCTCATATATTCCAAAAGCCGTGAAGATCATGAGCACCATTTGAAGTTGGTACTGCAAAGGCTTCGTGATAACAAGCTATATGCCAAGCTAAAGAAATGCGAGTTCTGGCTTGAGGAAGTAGCATTCCTTGGGCACTTGGTATCAAAACATGGAGTATCTGTTGACCCGACGAAGATTGAAGCAATACAAAGTTGGGAGCAACTGAAATCGGTTACCGAAGTACGTAGCTTTTTGGGCTTAGCTGGTTATTATCGGAGATTTGTGGAATAATTTTCTTGAACGCTACTCCGTTAACTCAGCTGAATCGTAAAGATACAAAATTTGTATGGAGCGAGGAATGCGAGAAGAGTTTCCAAGATCTCGAGAAGAGACTCATTTCGGCACCTGTTTTGACAATACCATCTGGTTCGGATGGATTTTTTATCTACAGCGTTGCTTCAGGCAAAGAGTTAGGATTTGTTCTCATGCAACGTGGGAAAGTCATAGCTTATGCTTCGCGACAACTTAAAGAATATGAGAGAAATTATCCTTTTCATGATCTAGAGTTGGCAGCAGTCGTTTTCGCGCTAAAGATCTGGAGGCACTATCTATATGGGGAGAAAGTGGAGATATATTCAGACCATAAAAGCCTCAAATATTTCTTCACCCAAAAAGAACTCAACATGCAGCAACGATGTTGCCTCGAGCTGTTGAAAGACTACGACCATACCATTCAATACCATCCTGGAAAAGAAAATGGTAGCCGACGCATTGAGTATAAGATCATACGTGGGAACGAGTGCGATGTTATCAACACAAAGGCCCATTTTGTGTGGTTTACAAATGATGAAGATAGAATTCAAGACTCCGGGGACCCATACAATGATGTCAAGTATATGTATAGAACCAACTTTAATCGAAAAAGTTAAAGTTGCTCAAGCCACAGACCCGGAGCTAATGCGTATGAAGAAGAAAGTGCAAGAAGGTGTTATTCCAGAAGCAAGAATCGATGAAAAAGGAATACTTCGAGTCCACTCCAGACTTTGTGTTCCTAACGATTCTGATTTGAAGTACAAGATCATGATGGAGGCACATAATACACCGTTTGAAATCCATCCTGGAAGTACCAAAATGTACAGTGATCTTTGACATGCATTTTGGTGGAACAATATGAAGTGAGAGATTGCAAATTTTATCTTGAGGTGTTTAACTTATCAACGTGTAAAGGTAGAGCATCAAGTGCCAAAGGGTCCATTGCAACCACTTTAGATTTCGAAATGGAAGTGGGAATACATTACCATGGATTTCGTTACGGGTCTTCCCATGGTTTTTCAGGCATAAATGCTATTTGGGTTATTGTTGATAGATTAACCAAGTCTGCTCATTTCTTGCCGATACGAGAGACTTATTCCCTTGAACGTCTTGCTAGTATGTACGTAAATGAGATTGTGAGGTTGCATGGCATGCCAGTATCCATAGTTTCGTATCGTGACCCAAGATTCATTTCAAGATTTTGGGTTAGATTGCAAAAAGCTATGGGCACGGATTTACGGTTCAGTTCGACATACCATCCTCAAACGGACGGGCAGTCAGAGAAGACTATTCAAACTCTTGAAGATCTATTAAGACTTTGTGTCCTAGAATTCAAAGGCAGTTGGGATAAGTATTTACCATTGGTGGAATTCTCCCACAACAACAGTTATCAGGCAAGTATAGGTGTGGCTCCATTCGAAGCATTGTATGGACGAAAGTGTCGCTCTCTAATATGTTGGGATGTGGTGGGTGAAGCAACATTGTTGGGACCCAAGTTGGTACGTATGACGATAGAAAAGATCCAAATGATTCGACAACGTATACAAACGGCACAGGATCAACAAAAGAGTTATGCGGATCTTCATTGAAAGGACGTGGAATTTAGTATTTGGGATCATGTATTATTGCGTGTTTCTCCATGGAAAGGAGTTACAAGATTTAGGAAGAGAGGAAAGCTCAATCCATGATTTATTGGTCAATTTCAGATTCTTGACCGAGTAGGAAATGTGGTCTATAGACTCGCGTTACCTCCAAATATGTCTCGTGTTCATAATATTTTTCATATATCTGTGCTACGTAAATATGTGAAAGATCCAAACCACATTATTGAGTTAGAACCGGATGAGATAGCTGATGACTTAACGTACGAAGAGGTACCTGTCAAGATCTTGGATAGGAAGGAGCATGTCCTACGCACGAAGGTCATACCACAAGTTAAAGTTTTGTGGAGAAACCATGCTATTGAGGAAATGACCTGGGAGTTAGAAACGGAAATGAATGCGAGGTATCCCTATCTTTTCGAAACACTAGGTACGTATGTCAATTTCGAGGAAGAAATTTCATAAGGAGGAGAGGTTGTAAGACCCCAACTTATTATAAATAAAATTAAATTTTCTCTATTTATTATTTTGAAATAGTAAGGGTTGATTTGATTAATGTGGTTAGTTATGGGTAAAATGCGCAAATATTTTAAATAAGCAAGTGGTTATAAAATATTCATTTTTATCAGAGAATATTCGTTTGGTCGTGGAATATTCTTACTGTCGGGCAATATTCGTACGACGGCGCAGCCTTATGTGGGTCCCATAATGGAAAGTGATTGGATGAAGAAAACGACAAGTATAAGTTGTTTATAAATAACGACGTAGTTATTACCGTTAATATTGTTGGAATACCCGATGGTTAAAACACAGTAATACGCATTGTTGCACAGTAGAACACACTATTGCACCAATTATTGATTCTAACGTAAGAAGGCACTACTCAATAACTGTTACAGTAATTACTGTTCAGTATTTTATTTTATTGATTCAATAATTGTTGCGTTGATATTTTATATTACTGTTGTTTCAATAATTGTCACTACACAGTATTTTCCATTATCGAAGCAATAATTCATATTATCTAAATAATATTTTTAGATAACATTATTGGCAATGTCTAGAAAGTTCTGTCTAAGGAGAGGTTTGGTCACATAATTGCGCGCTAGTAAGGAGAAATCCTCATTGGAAAGCCTCCTCTTTCGTGGGAATGGCCTGGTTGTCAGTATTGTGATTCGGTAATATTATTTGTAAATAATTAATTATTAATTTATATGATGAGGAAAATATTCATTTTATGTGGATATAGATGGAGAAAATATTTAAAGTGACAATTGTTGAAAATTGATATTTTATCTTTTCTGATAAAATAATATTTTATTATATTGTTATAATATAATAAATGACGATTTTTTACAATGAATGTGGGATATATGAGTATATGAGGAGGAAGAGTATTTTTGCTGCAAAAGTTGTTTAAAATATGTTAAACATGTCTGTGGGCCCATTTTTTGACTGAAATTTGATTATAGCCTGTAAAATTGCCCGTTTGTGGATTTCGGTCAGTTTCTGTTTGGAATTTAGAAAAACTTAAACTTACAAATTTGTAGAGAATGGAATTTCCTATGGAAAAGACATAAGGTTTGAATTTTTCTGATAAAAGGTCTATTTATTATGAATTATGAAAGTTCCGAAGTTCCGAAATAATTAATTTTTGGAAGTTTTAATTATTATTTTTAAGAAAAACATTTTTTTACTTGTGGGCCTCATTAAACATGTGTAAAATGGCTGAATTCAGATGGTCTTAAGGTGTGCATGAATTTTGTTTATAAATATATTATTATATTAAATTTTTTGCTTTGGTGTTCTAAGCATTTTTCTGTAAATAGGGTGCTTAAGTTAGAATTAAAAATCACACCAGAAACTGAAATCTTCTCTCACTTTCTCTCTCTATATTATCGAGTGTATTCTTGTGAGTATTTTGATACCTTGAGTGTTTCTATATGGTACGAGTTCCCTTCAGCACTATATTCAGTATTCCAGTCAGAAGTACTGTCTTTTCAAGGTAAGGGATGTTATTTTTTTCTTAAATAATATTATTTTCTTCAATATCATTATGCCAAAATACTGGTTTGAACTTTTTACAAATTTGGAACTTTTTGTGTCGGGGTTACTATTCACGTATACGACACTATTCACGAATACGACACTATTCAACAAAAAAAAGTGAAACTTTCTTCTTTTTGTTCAAAATATCTATTATGGATACTATCTTTGATTGTATCCATGTTTTAATCATTCTTGAATTTTACGCCACTATGATTATTTATGAGGTATTTTTGGACATGGATAAACTGAAATACGAATCTTTAATATTTGTTATTTTATTTCACTGGATTCGTTTTCTTTAAAGTATTTTTCATCATCCTCAGTCCTAAATGATGATATTACTGAATATCTTTGGCCTGTAGTGCAAAGATGAATAATTTCTGATAAATATCTTTGGCCTGTAGTGCAAAGATGAACATGTGTTTAGATGAACATGTGTTTAGATGAACATGACCAACTGATGAATATCTTTGGCCTATAGTGTAAAGATGAATATATGGTTCCAGATATATGTTGATTGATGTTACAGGGATAAAATATTGATGATGGACTTTTAAATTCATATATAGAATATAATAGCTTTTATTCTCTATTTAACTCTTCTAATGGATTATTATTTCCGCTGCGAATATTGATTTAAAACTTGTTGTCTATTGTATTCTATTAGATTTTTTTTCTGTTAAAGACTAACGATAATTTGTTCTATATTATCTTGGCCATAATATTTTTTACTAGGCTAGTTGAGCTCACCATTTTCCTTTTTGTTCTATTTTTCTTCTCAGGAGGCGAGAATGTAGGGAGTACTAATCGTGGTATGGAATGAAGGTTCTAGAAAGTCGTTTTAGTAGTCCTCACTATTTTTGTAAAATAATGTATCAATAATTATAACGAGGACTTATTTGAGTGTGGATATTGTCTAGATGATAATATTTATATTTAAACTCATAGTTTTTATGTTGTATTAATAAAGTTGTAGTTGTTTCTATACCATATATTTTGACGACTCTGAATGAGTGTTGTATACCTATTTTGGGGGCGTCACAGGGGGGGTTGTGTGAAGGTCGCAAAAGCTTAGGCTGGTGCTGAGCTGCTCGAGTAGACTGGTTGTGTGGTGGATTCTGACGAAAAGTTGCTTCGTATTTCGGTGAATAGATGATGAGGATGATTGATTTTTGGAATTTATATTTAAGTAAAATACACTGATAGTCCCTCTAGATAACCATAATAATACTAACATCTCCTCTAGTTTGTTTTAATTAACAGTTAGTACCCCTCTAAGTTTTTAGGGTTGACTAAATAAATAAAGTTACATATTTATCCTTGTATGTTATCAAATTTTAATTCTTGAATAATACATATATGTTTAATTATCTTTTTTTAATACAATACATTTTGATTATAGTTTTATTTATAATTAAGACTATTTCATTCAAATAATTTAGTTTAATTAACACATATTTTTGGATACGTGATACAAATATTAAGAATTTTAAATTAAATTATTCATGGTGTTGTTCTAATTGAGTGATCGAGTATGTTGATATTTTAGTTTTTGGTGTTTAACAACAAAAATTATTATTTGAATTCTTAGATTCATATTATAATTTTATATGTTAAATTTTCTTAAGTATATGTCAAAATTTAGGATGTTTATGATTTTGATTAAATTTTTTAGTATACAATTGATGTTGTTTTTATGCAATGTTAAATAAAATATTAATATTTATTACTACCACTATTTTGTAAAAAAAATTCTCTTAATATATTTTTTCCTTTTTTGAGTAACAACATTTGTCATTTCTACTGTAAATAATTATGCCCAAGTGTGACTTATGTTTAGTTTAATATTTGAGAAAATTAATTAATATAATGTTTAATATTTTTTATATGAATAATAAAATTCGTTCTGTAATAATAAGTTTGTTTACGTAAATTTTAATATTAGGGAAAAATAATAATACTTTTTTTTGCTTTTATTTGTACTTTTATGGCTATTAAAATTTTACTTTTTAATTAAAAAAAATATTTGAATATATATTACGTAAATTTTAATCTTCGAGAAATTTAATTAGCAAAAAGTGTATGGATTTATTTTCCTTATAAAATAAATATTTATTATTTTTTGACATTTATGTTATTTATTGCACAAGTTCATAGTTTAATTAATTAGATCAAGTTAACTAAAAATTATAATATACAAATTTATATTTAGTGAATATATTACACATTATAACTTGAAGGGTGTATTAAATATTATATTAAAAATACTTTTGGATACTAATTAGTCAACCAAACTAGGGAAAGTGAATGTTACATATTATAGACTAGAATGATATTGACTATTACTTGAAAAAATAGAGGCGTGACGAGTGTATTTATGATTATCTACAATGGGTGTCGGTGTATTTTACTCTTAACATTTTTGAGGAATTAATATCCAATTAGGATCCATGTGACGCCCCTAAAATAGGTATACATCACCCATTTTGAGTCGCCAAATATATGATACGAATTTAAATACATACTTCTTTTATACAATACGACTAAAGCGTAGCTGAGAGTTTTTACACGAATATTATCTTCTAAACAGTATTGTTGGGTAAAATCGATATGCGGAAAACACACAAGTGTACGTGGTAAACAAGTAATATAGTAGTGAATAAAGTATCGTTCCCACGAGGACAAATTATCAAGAATTTTAACTTCACAATTATCAATTTTCTATTAATCCTAACATAAAATGAATATTTTTCTCATCATATAAATTAATAATTAATTATTCAAAAATAATATTACAGAATCACAATAATGACAACCAGGCAGTTCCCAAGAAAGAAGGGGCTTTCCAATAAGAATTTCTCCTTACTGGCGCGCAATTAGGTGACCAAACCTCTCCTTAGACAGAACTTTCCAGACATTTCCAATAATGTTATCTAATAATATTATTCAGATAATATGAATTATTGCTTCGATAATGAAAAATACTGTGTAGTGAAAATTATTAAAACAACAGTAATATAAAATATCAACGTAGCAATTATTGAATCAATAAAATACTGAACAATAATTACTGTAACAATTATTGAGTAGTGCCTTCTTACGTAAGAATCAATAATTGGTACAATACCATGTGCTACTGTGCAACAACGCGCATTACTGTATTTTAACCACCGGGTATTCCAACTTTGTTAACGGTAACAACTACGCCGTTCTTTATAAAAACTCCCTTTTGTAATTTTCTTCATCCGACAGTTATTCTTTTATGGGGCCCACCAATGGTTGCTCCGTCGTACGAATATTCCCCAACAGAAAGAATATTCCACGACCAAACGAATATTCTCCGACAGAAAGAATATTTTATAACCACTTGCATATTTTGAAAAAAATTTCATATAGCACCCTTAACTTTAATTTTTATCAATTTAACCATTTACTAAATTGTAATTATAAGAAAAATTGTATACTTTTATTTCATAAAATTCGGGGTCTTACATTGGGCCAACCATAGAAACTGATTCCTTGAAGTCCTCGGTGGTGGCTCCTGCCTTTGTACCGCTGTCGCTAGGGGTGAGGGTTGTCGGATCATAATATAGCCTTCGCCGCGTAGATGTGATTTCGCCCCTTCCCAAGCCTTATACTTCTCAATTCTTGTATGATCAATGATTGCCATGGGGTGTTGGATAGGTTCGGTAGGTTGCCACTGCACTCCTACTTTTTGACACAAGTCAATGATTAAGAATCCATGCAACAAACCTACAGTAGTGCTCCCACGTAACACCCGGTCAATGGACTCTTGAATATATTCCCCCACATCAACATTATAGAAAGCAATTGAGTTGTCCACATAGAAATGGTGGTTTACAATTCCATATAATAACCGAGCGCGTGCCTTAGTGACCTCAGTCTGATGGCGCGTAGGCATTAATCGGGCACATAAAAACACATACTAAGCTTTTCCATATCGACTAAGCGCAGAGTGTGGGAAACTTATCTTTTTATTTTTTCCGGTTTGAATGACCCATTGAGTACCCGGTTTGCATAGTCTAACAATCAACTCATCTAGCTCGGGCAATCCATCTTCGTATCTGTCATCTTGTGGTGCCTCTAACCCAAAATACTCATTGATAGCATCGACGTGAAATGCCATCGGTTTCCCCCGGACCATGACTACGTGATTGACATGTTCCACTGCATTTGCGTAAAACTCTTTCACTATGTTGATTTTCGCTGAAAGTGGTTGTTCAACCAACTGAAACCAATTCCGCTCCACAATTTTCAAAGCCATGTCGCCATCCAAAATAGCATTCGGATTCAACCCACGTTCCAGAACCAATGTTTTCTTGTCAATGGTTGACTTGAATGGGTCGGCGGCCCTCACACTAACAAACCTAGTGTGGTCATATTGAGGCCTAGCAGTGGAGGATGATGGGCGTTGCCTTTTGTTGGATGGCATGGTAGTTTATGGAGTGAATAGGTTCAAGGTTTGGTTCAGGATTTTTATTGAACAGTTGGTGGGCGAACTGAGTTTTTCCCCAAAATAGGTTACACGGTGTAATCTTGCTAGCCAAATTATAAAAACAAACACCAATTCCCAAATTGTTCTACTTACTTGCTATTCAAAATAGAGAAGAAGATCAGGCAAGAGGCGAGATGTGATTCCTTGCACTAATGGAGTTTCCCGGTTTGAGTATGTCTCCCCAAGTGATTCAATTTTGGTGTAAGGTATGTAATGTACATAGATGTAGGATTTGATTGTAGTGTATAGTTGATATGAATTGGGTGATTGTAGCTGGAGTTTATATAGGAGAAGGAAATCCAACGTGAGTTGGAAGATGGAAGGTGAGTGGGTATCAATGGAATAGAAGTTGAAGTGGGGAAGGATTTATGGGGTGTTGTCATGATTGTTGGAGTTAATGAGGGTTGGAATTTGGAGTGGTGGAGGAGAAGTGGAAGAATTCTATTTGGTGAAGAAGAGGTGGACGAATTTTATTTGGTGAAGGAGAGGCAAGGTAACGGTTTTGTATTCAATTAGGCGTCTAGGATTTAAATGCAGCGCGGCCCACGCCATGTTAAGGCTGGAGATAGCGCAGTTAGCACTAGTGGGTCAGGAGGTCTTGACGAATCAGCGTGCCCAGCGCTGCATATTGGTCTTTAGAAGCGCGGTCAGCGCTAGTAGGGCAGGAGATGTAGTAGCACTGACACTCCCCGCAGTAGGTATGGTTTATAAAGAGCGCGTCTAGTGCTATGTAGCCAGGGGGTCGAGGATCCGTAGCGCGGCCCGTGCTGAGAATAGCGCACCCATTGATGTGTTGACAGCGAATCAGCGCACCAAACACTACATGGCATGATGGTCTAGTCTTGTAGCGCGCCCCACGCTCAGTCTGTATATTGGACAGCGCAGCCCGCGCTTTGATAGCAGAAATGATTTCCTTCTTCGCCCTGCGAATTAATCAGAATTGACGTAAAAATTCTACAAAAATAAATTATCTATAAAAAGAAAAGGTAAAACAAAAAGAAATAGTGTTAAACATGGGTTGCCTCCCAAGTAGCGCTAGTTTTAACGTCGTAAGCCCGACGATGACTCTCACTGAGCATCGGCTAGGGTAATGTTTTCGGCATCCCAGTTCGCATCTCCACCCCAATAATGCTTTATCCGTTGACCATTGACCTTGAATGTCTCCAATGTATTTCGGCTGTAAAGTTTGACTGCGCCATGTGGAAACATGGTTTTGATAGAGTATGGTCCCGACCATCTTAACTTAAGCTTACCGGGGAACAACCGCAAACAAGAGTTGAACAACAATACTAATTGCCCCGGCTCGAAAGTTCTGTGTGAGACCCCAGATTTTATGAATAAATATATAATTTTCTCGAAATATTTTTTAAATATTATGGTGTGGATTTGATATAATGTTATAGTTGTGGGTAATATTTATAAATTTTGCAAAGTATTCAAGTTATTGTATAATATTCGATTGGTCGGGGAATATTCATTTTAACAGGGAATATTGGACGACGACACAATCATTGGTGGACCCCACAACGGAAGTATTGTCGTAGTTAGAAAACGACAAAATTATCTTTCTATAAAAATAATGGCGGAGGTGTTACTGTTAAAACTGTTGAACTACCCGGTAGTAAAAGTACATTAATACGCATGGTTGCATAGTAGCACATAGTATTGATTATTGATGCTTACGTGAGAAGTCACTCAGTTATACTCAATTATTGCTACAGTAATTATTGCATCATATATCTCATATTATTGATTCAATTATTATTACAGTATCATCTGCATAATATGTTATATTATTAAATCAATAATTGAGACGACAAAGTTATTTATATTATTATTTACAAGATTGACAATGTCTAAAAGTTCAGTCAAGGAGAGGTTTGGTCACCTAATTGCGTGCCAATAAGGAGAAATCCTTATCGAAAAGCCCCCTCCTTCTTGGGAATGACCTGGTTGTTAAATATTGTGAATTATAATATTAATGATGAATAAGTTCGTGTTGATTAAAGATGAATTTTATAGTTCCATTGTGTTGGAATTATTTATGTTAGTAGAAATTGACATTTGTTTCGATAATAATTGATGTCTAGAGGTTATATTGTTCAATCGGGTATTCGGGACACTTTTTGTGTCAGAGTACTATTCACGAGTTACTATTCACGAGTTACTATTTATGAGTTACTATTCACGAGTTACTATTCATGAGTTACTATTCACGGGATACTATTCACCCGTAAGATATATTTCTTTTCTGTCCAAATTATTTTTGGGTACAATATTATTCCATGAGGAGATGTGCTAATTTTTCAGACCGTTGGTTGAAGATATAATAGTAAATCAATATGGACTGCTGGTGAAAAATTATAATAGTAAATCAATATGGATCGTTGGTTTAAAGTTTTAATAGTAAATTAGTATGGACCGTTGCTTTAAGTTTTAATAGTAAACCAATATGGACCGTCTGTTTAAAAGTAAATCAATCTGGACCGTTCATGAATTAGTTACTATTCAGTCCATTCTCCTATAAATAGAAGCTCATTCCTTCAATATTTCTTACGAATTCACTAAAACTCTAGAGAGAGAAACTATAGAGAGAAAGAAGAAAAGTATTCTGCTACTTCACTACTCTAATATCCAGTTTCTTCTAAGGTAGGGGATATTATTTGTTGTACTCGTAAGTGGTATTCTTTCTTTCTTATTCATGAAGAGAACTTCTGTTATTCCATTTTTATTATTATGTTGGAATAACATGTTTATGCGAAGTACCTCATACATGGTGAAATTCTTCTGTTATTCCATTCTTTATTATTTTGTTGGAATAACCTGTCTGTGCGGTCTATCGCATGCATGGTGAATTCTGTTGTTATTACATTCTTATTGTTCTGTTGGAATAACCTGTTTATGCGAAGTACCGCATACATGGTGAAATTCTTCTAATATTTCGTTCTTTATTATTCTGTCCGAATATCCTGTCTGTGTGTTTACGCCGGACCTGGTTCCATTATTTATTATTCTGTCGGAATATCCTGTCTGTGCGTTTACGTCGGACCTGGTTCCATTATTTATTATTCTATTGGGAATAACCTGTCTGTGCAGTCTATATCACGCATGGTGAATCCTTCTGTTATTCCATTCTTTATTATTCTGTTGGAATAACCTGTCTATGTGAATTACCACATGCATGGTGAATTATCCTTTGTATTCATGTCTTATTAAATTGTGGAAATGATCTGTATACGTGGATTACCGCATGGCGGGTGAAAATCCATTTGTAGTTTTATATATTTTATTATACTTAGTTGGTTAAAGTTTTGGCTTCTATACTCCATGAAATTAGTGGAATATCCTTGATATTTGCGCTCTATCCAATATCTTTTCATAGAAATATTCTTCTGAGCATTCTTGAATTTTACTGCACAAAGCAGTATCATGTTGATAATTTAGACGTTATTGAGTTCAGTATATAATTAACTTATAAATCTTTAAAATTTATTCTTGAACTTGTTTTATTGAATTGTCATCATCCTCATGCTTATATTATGTTGAAAGTCATCTTTGGCTTACGTGCATAGATGGACTTGTATGATTATGACCAGGGATTATTCAGTATAATCATGACCGTAATGTGACGAATGATGTGGTAAAAGTCCTCATTGGCCTGTAGTTCATTGGTGGATAGTTGTTGGTATGATTATGACCAGGGATTATTCGGTATAGTCATGACCATTGATGATTACATGAATATCCTTGGCTGTGAAGCAGGGATGATTCGATTTTATTTATTAAGCTGAGTCTCAGCGATAAAAGTGATGAAAAACCTTTTAAATCACAGAAGATAGTAGATTTTATTCTCTACTTGACTCTTTTAATGAATTGCTTATTCCGCTGCAGTTAAATTTGATGTTTATTATATTTTATCAGTTTAACACCGTTGAAGGCTAATGATAATTTATTCTGCATTATCTTAGTCATAATATTTCTTACTGGCTAGTTGAGCTCACCCTTTCTTTCACTGTTTTCTTCAGGAAATGAGAACGTAGCTGGGACTAGTCGGGGAACAGAGTGATGGTCCTGGATGGTGCATTAGTAGTCCTCACTACTCTGTGAAATAGTGTGATAATAAATGTAATGAGGACTCCATTGAGTGTGGATATTGTCTAGATGACAATATTTGTATTAAAACTCACAGCCTATGTTTTGTCGTATTTTACACGACTATTATATAATTAAGTTGTATTTGTATTCAGTACCTTGTATCTGGTGACCCAAGATGGGTGATGTATACCCGTTTTGGGGGAGTCACATTCTGTGCATAATTTTCTTGTCGTACCATTTCTTAACATTCTCCTTGTATAGTTTAGCGTTCTCGTATACCTGATGTCGAAATTCATCGAGCTTGTTTAGTTGTAGTAATCTCTTTTCCCCTACTGCTGCTTGATCGAAGTTTAGTTTCTGAATGGCCCAGTAGGCCTTGTGCTGTAGCTCGACAGGTAGGTGACATGCCTTTTCGTACAGTAGTTGATATGGTGACATACCTATTGGCGTCTTATAAGCAGTCCGGTATGCCCATAATGCATCATCTAACCGGAGTGACCAATCATTTCGAGTCGGGTTCACCACTTTATCCAAAATTTTCTTTACATCTCTGTTTGATACCTCAGCCTATCCATTTGTTTGAGGGTGATATGCTGTAGCCACCTTGTGGTTAATCCCATACTTAGCCAACAGAGCTGTAAAAGACTTATTGCATAAGTGACTACCTTCGTCACTGATTATTGTTCTTAGCGTGCCAAACCTCGTGAAAATGTTTTTCTGTAGGAATTTGAGGACAACCTTGGCATCGTTGGACGGTAGGGATGCATCTTCAACCCACTTCGAGACGTAATCCACCGCGAGTAGAATATACTGATTTCTCAAAGACGTATGGAATGACCCCATGAAATTGATGCCCCATACATCAAAGATTTCCACTTCAAGAATTGTTTGTAGGGACATCTCATTCCGTTTAGAGATGTTTCCCACCCTTTGGCATCTACCACATGTTTTCACAAATTGGTGGGCATCTTTAAACAATGTCGGCCAATAAAACCCGGCTTGAAGCACTTTTTCCGTGGTGCACTCACTCCCATAATGTCCCCCATATGCCAATGAGTGGGATTCCTGCAGTATGTTGTGCACTTCACTGTAGGGGATACACCTTCTAATCATCTTGTCGGCGCACTGTTTGAATTAATAAGGCTCGTCCCACATGTACCACTTGACGTCATTAAGAAACTTCTTTTTCTGTTGTCGTGTAAGATCAGGGGGAAGCATATTGCTCACCAGATAATTTACGAAGTTTGCAAACCAAGGAAATTCTGCATTTAACCTAAATAGTTGCTCATCCGGGAATGACTCGTTGATTTCACATCCATCTTCTTCCTTTTTCTTTGGATTTTCCAGTCTTGATAAATGGTCGGCAACTTGATTCTCTGTCCCCTTTTTATCTTTAATTTCTAAGTCAAACTCTTGGAGTAGGAGAATCAATCGGATCAGGCGTGGCTTAGCATTCTTTTTTGCTATTAGGTACCGAATTGCCGAATGGTTCGTGTAGACTATCACATTAGTCCTGATCAAGTATTCCCAGGATTTGTCAAACGCGTACACTACTGCAAGCAATTCCTTTTCTGTGGTAGTGTAGTTCATTTGAGTCTATGTGAGTATTTTATTTGCATAGTATATGGCGTGAAACACCTTGTATCGTCTTTGACCCAAAACAGCCCCAACCACATAGTCACTCGCATCACACATAAGTTTGAATGGCATATTCCAGTCTGGTGCTACTATCACGGGGGCTGTAGTCAATTTCTTCTTCAACAACTCAAACGCTGACTTGCATTCCACAGTAAAACTAAAAGTAACATCCTTCTCTAAAAGACTACATAGAGGTGTTGTAGTCTTAGGGAAATCTTTTATGAACTTCCTGTAGAATCCAACATGTCCCAAAAAATTTCTAATACCCTTAACTAAGCTCGGTGGAGGCAGTTTCTCGATTGTATCCAACTTTGCTTTGTCCACTTCCAATCCGTGAGTCATCACCTTATGGCCCAAAATTATGCCTTCTTCAACCATGAAGTGGCATTTTTCCCAATTGAGTATGAGGTTTGTATCCTTACATTACTGTAATACCATGACCAGATTCCCTAGGCAAGTATCAAAGTTGTCTCCATAGATCGAGAAATTGTCCATGTTGACTTCAACATATTTCTCCACCATATCTAAAAAAATGGCCATCATACACAGTTGGAAAGTTGCAGGTGCATTTCATAACCCGAATGACATCCTCCTGAATTCAAATGTGTCGTAAGGGCATGTAAATGTTGTCTTCTCTTGATCCTCCAGAGCGATGGCGATTTGGTTATAGCCCGAGTATCCATCCATTAAACAGTAGTACTCATGTGCCGTTAATCTGTCTAACATTTGATCAATAAAAGGCAGCGGGAAATGATCTTTTCTGGTTGCCTTATTCAACCTACTATAATCGATGCACACCCTCCATCTTGTCACTGTTCTTGTTGGAATTAACTCGTTGTCCTCATTCTGTATCACAGTCATTCCACCCTTTTTCGGCACACAATGAATCGGACTAACCTATTTACTGTCAAAAATTGGGTATATGATACCGGCATCTAATAATTTCAGAATTTCCTTCTTTACCACTTCCTTCATAATTAGGTTAAGTCAAAGTTGATGCTCCACCGATGGTCTTGCATCATCCTCCATCAGAATCTTGTGTATGCAGAATGACAGGCTAATTCACTTTATATCCGCAATCATCCAACCAATCGCTGATTTCTGATCCCTAAGCACCCTCAACAACTTTTCTTCCTACAATTCGTTAAGTGCAGCAGAAATAATTATAGGTAAATAATTTGAATTGCCAAAGTATGCATACCTGAGATGTTTAGGGAGTGGCTTAAGTTCCAATGTTGGTGGCTCCTCCGATGACGATTTTAGTTTTTCTGCAGCTTTTTCCTCCATGTGCAAAGGTTCAAATGGTGCTCTGAATCTTCTAACTAGTGGCAATGATTCTAGCATCTGTAAGAAGTCCACAAATTCTGGGTCATCCTTTTCTTCATCCCCCAGTAAGGTTGTTTCTAATGGATCGTTAACCAAACTCTTGCTCATATTTTCACTGATGATTTACACAATTAAATCCATCCGAAAACATTCTTCCTCACCCGTAGGGAATTTCATGGCCTTGAACACATTAAATTTGATTTCTTGATCTTGGACTCTCATAGTAAGTTCTCCTTTTTGCACGTCTATGAGTGTCCTTCCCGTAGCCAAGAAATGTCTCCCTAGGATAATCAGTATGTTCTTATCCTCCTCAAAATCCAGAATGATAAAGTCCCCAGGGAATATAAACTTATCCACTTTAACCAAAATGTCCACTACTATGCCTCTCGGATATGTGACTGACCAATCCGCCAACTGCAATGAAATATTCATAGGCTTTGGCGCGGGCAAACCCAATTCTGTGTATACTGACAATGACATGAGGTTCACACTCGCCCCCAAATCACATAAACATTTGTTAAACGACATTTTCCCGATCGTGCATGTGATAGTAAAGCTCCCCGGGTCTTTAAGTTTTGGTGGTAGCTTCTGCTGTAGCACCGTACTACACTCCTCTGTTAGTGCCACTATTTCAAATTCTTCCCATTTCTTTTTCCTCGACATAATTCCTTTCATAAACTTCGCATAACTCGGCATTTGCTCTAGGGCCTCCACGAATGGGATGTTAATCTGGAGTTTCTTGAACACGTCTAAAAACCTTGCGAACTGCTTATCTGACTTCTGTTTTAGAACCCTCTGCTAAAATGGTGGTGGAGGATAAACAATTAGCTTATTGTTTAACTTTATTTCCTCGTCCTTGTTACCTTCCACCACGTTACTGTCATCAACTTTTTCCTCCGGTGTCGCTGAATTTTCTGCATTATTACCCCCAAGATGTTTTCCACTTCTCAACATAACTGCTTGACATTGCTTATGACTACCCTTCGGATTTCTCTCAGTGTCGATAGGTAATGTTCCTTGTGGTCTATTATTCACTTCTAACGCCAGCTGTCCAATCTGATTTTTCAAATTCTTGATCACCATCTCTTGACTTTTCATTACCATTGCTTGATGTTTTATTGTTGCCTCACTGCTAGTTATGAACTTCGACACCATTTCCTTGAAATCTGATTTCCTTTCCAGATGAACCGGTTGTTGGTGACTCTTAAAACCAGGGTGATATGATGGGTGTGGAGCTTGAGTTTGCTGGTTATTGCTCCATGGGAAGTTTGGGTGGTTCCTATTCCCCTGGTTGTAGGTGTTTTGATATGTATTTTACGGAATTCAATTGTAGTTTCCAATGAACTGGACGGATGCTGGGTTAATTGTGCATTTATCTATAGGATGATCACCGGCACATAATTCACATACTACCGCAACCTGCTGAATTTGAACCCCTGTCATAGTATCAAACTTCTTGGACAGTGCAGAAATCTGTGCTTGTATAGCCGTCACCCCATCTACTTCCAAAATCCCAGCCGCCTTTACCCGTGTCATTCTTGATGTGGGCCACTGGTAGTTATTTGTCGCCATGGTTTCGTTAAAACTGTAGGCTTCCTCATAACTCTTAGCCATGAATGCACCACCCGACGCTGCATCAATACCGATTCTGACATTCCCATTTAATCCGTTATAAAAAGGTGTTCATTTGTAGCCATTTGGGCAATCCATGACGTGGGCACTTTCTACGTAATTACTTGTACCTCTCATATGCCTCATATAGTGACTCCCCAGTTTGTTGCTCAAACATCTTTATGTCATTCCTCATTTTAGCAGTTTTCGCCGGTGGGAAAAATTTGGCAAGGAATTTATGAGCCAAGTCTTCCCACGTAGTTATCAAGCCCGGCGGCAGAGAATGTAACCAACTCTTTGCCTTGTCCCATAAAGTGAACGGGAACAAGCAAAGTCTCACTGCCTCATCCGACACCCCATTGTACTTGAACGTGTCGCACATTTCCAGAAAACTGATTAAATGCTCATTCGGATCGTTATTTGTCATTCCCCCAAACTGAACTGAATTCTGCATCATCTAAATGGTCCCATGCTTGATTTCAAAAGTATTTACAGCTATTGCAGGCCTAGTGATGCTCGACTGCAGATCAGTTACCTTAGGTGTTGCAAAATTCCTCAACGCTTTCTGATCTTCGGCAGCCATTGTTTCTTCCTTATCAGAATTTTCGAATTCGTTCCTCGTTTTTTCGATCCAATTACTTAACCTCTGAATTTTCCTTTCAATGTCGTCCTTAAAAGGCAGCAAGTCTGGATGTTTAGATCGTGTTTGCATAAACCAATGTCAAAAACCTGAAATAGGAAAAACAAAAACAAAAACTGTTTAAGTAAAACTAGACTAATTAAACTGATATTGTAAAAATATTAAATTCTAGGCTAAATTGTCCACGACAACGGCGCCAAAAACTTGTTGGGTAAAATCGATACGCGCAAAACACGCAAGTGTACGTGGTCAACAAGTAATATAATAGTGAATAAAGTATTGTTCCCACGAGGACAAATTATCAAGAATTTTAACTTCACAATTATCAATTTCCTATTAATCCTTATTCTATTTAACTATTCAAATCAATGGTTTTAAATTATAAAAACTAAATTATTAAATAAATAAACTATCACAGAATAATCACTAATATCAAAATCCGGAATTTCAAGTAATTAATGGAGAATTAGACTTATGATTTCACCATGAGCTTCATTCTGATTTTCAAACCTTTGTTCCAACTCAATTTAATATCCAACTTTATTAATCAAGAACACGAATGTAATACTAGCCATCTCTCGATGCACTAATACCATATTAACTTAAATCCATAATTAAGATAGAAACAAGTTAAACACCTAAATCAACCAACTCACTATATCTCTATGTGAACTGCAATTAAAGAAGGTTTAAGCTTAAGTTCTCTATCTGATTACATGTGATGTCAAGCATATCTCTACCTTAACAATAATCAAAAATCTGTTATTCACAAAATTCATGACACATGCTATATTAACTAAGTCTAAATTTGAATATCCTCTCTCGATTCCATTCAAATCCACGAGGAATTGTTGATCAAGAAATTCATAAGTTCACGCTCGAATTAACATAGATAAATTGAAAATATTCTATTGAATTGGAAATCAAAGTTATAGAATCATCATTCCACCCAAGGATCAATCACAAGTCTAATAAGCGAATTAGTTCATAACGAATGAATTAAATACTGAAATAATAGAAGAACACATCATCCCAATTACAGAATATAGAAAATTAAGGAGAATAGTAATACACCACCATTCTCGCCCTTCGATTCTGCAATCTTCGTGGAATTAATCCCCTTCTTTCTTTCCTCCAATGACTTGTTCTTTAAAATCTCAAAAATTGAAGTGTGTCTAGATAGATCCCCATTATTCCACACTTAGCATAAAAGTAGTCTCAATTCAGCTCCATACCTCAATCCTAATCCAACTCTAACTCTCCTCATAAGAAATCAAGTAGAGACATGAATCCTTTTCAAAATCAACCACTCAATAGTTACAGACTCCCATAAAAAATAAACTAACAACCATCCCACACTCCTAATATTGTCACATTACATAAAGAATTATTAGTTCTCAACATAGCCCAACTTTTAGCCAAACAACAAAATTTGCCCAGCAAATACCCCGACGAAGCGCGCCCCGCGCCATGAAACACATGCCAACAGCGCACCCCGCGTTAACTCCCCAGAAGGTTGACTCATTCCAGCTTGCTCCACACCATGTTCTTATACAGAATAGCGCGCCCCGCGCTATGTAGTCAGAAACTCCAAGATTGCTCGAAATCTCCTTCCAATTGTAACATTTTGATAGGCCCGTGGATTATCCTACAACAAGCAAACAACCTATCAAAAGTAACATGAATTTACCAAAAACTAACAATATATCAAGCTAAACGAACATAAATCATACGTTAAAAACCTACTTATGAAGTATCCAAACTCAAATGGAGTACTTATTACATTTATTATCACACTATTTCATAGAATAGTGATGACTACTATAGCCACCATCTCGGACCATCACTCCATTCCCTGACTAGTCCCGGCTACGTTCTCATTTCCTGAAGAGAACAATGAAAGCAAAAGGGGTGAGCTCAACTAGCCCAATAAGAAATATTATGACTAAGATAATGCAGAATAAATTATCGTTAGCCTTCAACAGTGTTAAACTAATAATAAACAACAAGTTTAACTGCAGCGGAGCAAATAATCCATTAGAAGACTCAAATAGAGCATGATATCTACCATCTTCTATGATTTAAAAAGTTTATCATCAACTTTATCGCTAAGACTCAGCTCAATAAATAATCTGCATCACTGAATTATCCATGCACTACGGGCCAAGGATATTCATGTAATCACCAATGGTCACAATCATGCCAACAACTGTCCATCAATGCACTACGAGCCAATGATGACTTTTACCACATTATTTATAACATTACATGTCATGATTATACTGAATAATCCCTGGTCATAATCATACCAATCAACAGTCCATCTATGCACTACGGGCCAAAGATGTCTTTTATCACAATATAAGCATGAGGATGATGACAATGATATAAAAATTCAATTAAATAAAAGCAGAGGATAGATTTTAAACATTTATAAATCAGTTTATCCAGAATTCAATAAAGTCCAAATTGTCAACATGATACTGCGTTGTGGAGTAAAATTCAAGAATAATATTGTATCAAAAATGATTTGGACAGAAAAGAAATCAATTTTTGTCATGAATATTACCCCGGGTGAATAGTACCCCAGGTGAATAGTACTTCGTGAATAGTACTTCAAAAATAGTACCCAGTGAATAATACTTTGTGAATAGTACCCTATGAATAGTACTTTATGAATAGTACCCCGTGAATAGTATTTTGACATAAAAAGCTTAAAATTTAACAAGAATGTTCAGAAAATATCCTTGTGAAACTATACTAGCTGAAGTGCAAATTTCAAGGATATTCTACTAATTTCACGGAGTATAGAAGCAATACTTTAACAAAAATGAGTGTAGAATTAGGAATACGAACCGAAATAATTTTACTTACATACTACAAAGTATGGAAGAAAATATTATTTCATACGAATATTAAAAAAATATCCCTTACCTTAGTGAAAGACTGGATACTGGAATAGTGAAGTAGCAGAATACTCTTCTTCTTTATCTCTATAGTTTCTCTCTTTATAGTTGCTCTTGTGAGTCTTAGTGAATTGGTGAGAATGAAAGAAGAAATGAGCTTCTATTTATAGAAAAACATAGTTTCGATAATTGCACGTTTCGGGGCTTAAATAATTACAGTATAATACCTTCATCTTTACCTCCATTTTTAAATTAGTCCTGTAAGTATTATCAATCTTGCACCACCTCCCCTAATAATACATGCATTTGAACCAATAGTTCCATACATGTGAACCAACAATAATTTGCATGTGAACCTATAACAATTAATTGCTCATTTATCCGATTAATTTCCCGTTTGGTCAATTATAACAAAACCAACCAATCATAACATTACCTCCTATGAGGGTAATTGGATCACGGAAGAATAAAAGAAAACTAAATAAAAAACATATTTTACTCATTAACATTATTCTTATCTTTAATCAACACGAACTTATTCATCATTAATAACATAACTCACAATATTAACAACTAGATCATTCCCATGAAAGATGGGGCTTTCCGATAAGGATTTCTCCCTATTGGCGCATAATTAGGCGGCCAAACCCCTTTCATCGATAAAACTTTCTAGACATCGTCAATAATGCAAATAATAATATGAATAACTTTATCGTCTCAATTATTGATTTAATAATATAAAATATTGTTTTGATGATACTGTGACAATAATAAGATCAATAATATGAGAGATACTATGCAGCAATTACTGTGGTAATAATTGAATAAAACTGAGTGACTTCTCACGTAAGCATTAATAATCTAAGATACTGTACAATACCATGTGCTACTATACAACCACGCGTATTACTGTACTTTTACCACCGGGTATTTTAACAGTTTAACGGTAAAACTTTCGTCGTTATTTTTATAAAAAGATATTTATGTCATTTTTTAACTCCGATAATACCTCCATTGTGGGGTCCACCAATGATTGTGCCGTCGTACGCATATTCCCTATTAAATTGAATATTCCTCGACCAATCGAATATTTTATAACCACTTACTTACTTTGCAAAATTTATAAATATTACCCATAACTATTATATCAAATCCACACCGTAATATTCATAAATATATTTCAAAAAAAATAATCTTTATTCATAAAAGTTGGGGTCTTACAACCTTCCTTTCTTATAAAATTTCGTCCTCAAAATTGGGGTACGTACCTGGTATATCGAATAGGTGAGCATACCTTGATTTCATTTCAGATTCTAACTCCTAGGTCATTTCATCAACATCGTGTTTTCTCCCCTAAACTTTGACTGAAGGTATAACCTTGGAGCGTAGAATATAATCCTTCTTATCCAAGATTTTAACAAGTATCTCTTCGTACGTTAAATCTTCTGCTATCTTTTCTAGTTATAATTCAATAATGTGGTTCGAGTCTTCCACATATTTACGTAACATAAATATGTGAAAAACGTTATGAACACGAGACATACTTGGTGGTAAAGCGAGTCTATAGGCCACAGTTCCTACTCGGTCGAGGATTTCAAATGAGCAAATGAATCGAGGATTGAGCTTTCCTCTCTTTCCAATTCTCGTAAATCCTTTCCATCGAGCAACACGTAACAACACATGATCTCCAACATTGAATTCCACGTCCCTTCGATGAAGATCATCATAACTCTTTTATCAATCTTGTGAGGTTTATATACGTTACCGGATCATTTGAATCTTTTACGTTGTAATGTGTACCAATTTTGGTCCCAATAATGTTGCTTTACCCACCTCATCCCAGCATGCTGGAGAACGACACTTGCGTCCATAAAATGCCTCGAATGGAGCCATGCCAATACTTATTTGATAACTGTTGTTGTAGGAGAATTGTACCAATGATAAGAACTTGTCCCAACTTCCTTTAAAGTCAAGGACACAGATTTTTAATAGATCTTCAAGTGTTTGAATAGTCTTCTCCGACTGCCCGTCCGTTTGAGGATGGTATGGCGAACTGAATCGTAAATCCGTGCCCATAACTTTTCGTAAACTAACCCAAAATTATGAAGTGAATGTTGGATCTCGATCAAAAACTATGGATATTGGCATACCATGAAGTCTTACAATCTCATTTATGTATATATGAGTAAGACGTTCAAGTGAATAAGTTTCGCGTATAGGTAACAAATTAGCATATTTGGTTAATCTATCGATAATGCCCCAAATTGCATCTATGCCTTGAGAAACCTTGGCAAAACGAGTAACGAAATCCATGGTAATATGCTACCACTTCCATTCTGGAATTTCAAGTGGTTACAATGGACCTTTTGGCACTTGATGCTCCGCCTTGACATGTTGACAAGTTAAACACCTTAAGATAAACTCTGATATCTCTCTCTTCATATTGCTCCACCAAAATGTATGTCGAAGATCACAATACATTTTTGGTACTCCCAAGATGAATTATAAAAGGTGTGTTGTGCGCCTCCATTATGATTTTATACTTCAAGTTAGAGTCGTTAGGAACATAAAGTCTAGATTTGACTTGAAGTATTACTTCTTCATTGATTCTTGCTTCCAGAATAGCACCTTGTTGTACTTTCTTCCTTATATGCATCAGCTCCAGGTCTGTAGCTTGAGAAATATTAACTTTATCGATTAAAGTCGGTTCTATTCGTATATTTGCCATCATCATGTGGGTTCCTGGAGTCTTTAACTCTATCTCCATTCTTTGTAAGTCATAAAAAATGGGACTTTGCATTGACAATATCACACTCATACCCGCATATGATTTTCTACTCAATGCGTCAGCTACTACGTTCACTTTTCCAGGATGGTATTGAATGGTATGATCGTAATCTTTCAATAGCTCAAGCCAATGTCGTTGTTGCATGTTGAGCTCCTTTTGGGTGAAGAAATATTTGAGGCTTTTATGATCCGTATAGATCCCCATTTTCTCCCCATACAGGTAATGCCTCCAGATCTTTAACGCAAAAACGACTGTTGTCAACTCTAGATCATGAGTATGATAATTCCTTTTATATTCTTTGAGTTGTCGTGAGGCATAGGCTATGACTTTCCCATGTTGCATGAGAACACATCCTAACCCTCTACCTGAAACGTCACTGTAGATGACAAATCCCTCCGAACCAGATGGTATTATCAGAGCAGGTGCTGAAATGAGTCTCCTCTTGAGTTCTTGAAAACTCTTCTCATATATCTCACTCCAACTGAATTTTGTATCTTTTCGAGTTAGCTGAGTTAATGGAGTAGCGATTTGAGAAAATCCTTCCACGAATCTCTGATAATAACCAGTTAAGCCCAGAAAGCTACGTACTTCGGTCACTGACTTAAGTTGCTCCCAGCTTTGAATTACTTCAATCTTTGTCGGGTTAACAGATATTCCATGATTTGATATCATGTGCCCAAGGAATGCTACTTCCTCAAGCCAGAACCCGCATTTCTTCAACTTGGCATATAGCTTGTTTTCACGAAGCTTTTGGAGTATCACCCTTAAGTGTTGCTCATGATCTTCACGACTTTTGGAGTATATGAGGATGTCATCAATAAAGAAGACTACAAAATGATCCAAATATTCCTTGAATACTCGGTTCATCATATCCATGAAGGCAGCGGGAGAATTAGTTAATCCAAAAGACATGATATGGAATTCGTAATACCCGTACCGAGTTTTGAAAGCAGTGTTTGGAATTTCATCAGTTTTAATCTTCAACTGGTGATATCCGAAATGAAGATCGATCTTTGAAAAGAATTTGGCACCTTGCAACTGCTCAAACATGTCATCAATGCGAGGAAACATGTACCTATTTTTGATGGTGACATGATTCAACTCCCAATAATCAATACAAAGTCATATACTTCCATCTTTCTTCTTTACAAATAGAATATGATCACCCCAAGGAGACGTACCAGGACGAATGAAACCGATGTCTAACAACTCATGCCGTTGGGTTTTTAACTCCTGAAGTTCAATAGGAGCCATTTGATATTGGGATTTAGAAATGGGTTTAGTACCGAGTTCATGGTCGATACAAAATTTGATTTCATACTCTGGGGGTAGGCTAGGAAGTTCTTCAGGGAATTCGTCAGGAAATTTATTAACAATAGAAATATCATTCAAATCTGACGTATTTTTGTTTAAATTTGTGACATGGGCTAAGAAAGCTTGACATTCGTTTTTCAATTAACGAATAGCTTTATGGCTTGATATTATAGTGATTGACTTTAGTATTTTGGTTTCTTGAATTCGCGTAATAAGTTGGTTAGGAATATGAACGTTAACAACCTTACGAAAACAATCAATTTTAGCATAATGCGAGTAGTTAACCAATCAATCCTTAACATCACATCAAATGCAAGTATTTTCAAAGAGATAAGATCGACAGGTAACATGTGGTTGCCGATTTGAATCAAATAAGGCTTATAAATAGTGGATGTAATGAAGGTTTCTCCCAACAGAGTTTCAACAGATAAGTCAAAGTCTAATTTCTCTAGAGTTAAATTTAAACATTGAGCTCAATTAAGAGAAATAAAAGAATGGGTAGAAATGGTACAAAAGAAGGTATAGACTTCGTAAGAGTTTATGATTAGCTTACCCGTGATAACCTAATTCGAATTCCTCGCTTTTTGGGAGGTCGCGAAAAATGCTCTCCTTTGAACTACTGGCTTTGACTTCTCTAGGATGGCCTTTGGTGCCTCCATCCCAGCTGGACTTGACTTTACTGTACGAAAAAATCGGGCTAGGTGACCTTCTCTTCCGTAATTATAACATGTTTTGGACTGCTGCATACAATTTAGACTGATGTATCCTTCCCCTCCGCATTTGTAGCATATGATCGGTGGTTGTTCTCCTTCCTTAACAACAGGTGCTGGTGCTGACGTCTTTCCATCATTATCGAATCTCCTCTTCTTAAAATTTGAACTTTTATTGTCTTGGCCATGATTACCACTGAAGTGGTTACCATTTCTGGCATGTTGATTTCCTCCACTTTTGTTGTCATTGATTTGATGACTGCTACCACTTATATTATCATTTTTTCGGCTGCTATCTTTTGGTTGGGTTGACTCATTATCCCACTCCAATAATTGAGCCTTATTTATAGCATCTGAATACAAACACAGTTTGTGAGAAATGAGGTATTGACATATTTCGGGTTTCAAACCTCGTAGAAATATTCGCGTCATTCTCTCCTCATTATCAACCAAGTGGGAAGCAAACCGGGACAACTTGGTAAACTTCGCATCGTACTGCGATATGATCATATTATTTTGCTCTAGCTTGATGAACTCTACCTCCTTCATGTGACGAATACTTTCGGGAAAGTACTTGTCGTTGAATAATTCTTGGAACTTCTCTCCTGACATCATAAGTGCGGCAGACTGAGTATGCTTTACAAATTCCCACCAGTAATCTGCCTCTCCTCTCAACATGAAGGTGGAAAAGGGAACCTTTTGCTCCTCAGGGCATCCCAAGAAATAATATATCTTGGTGATCTGTTTTATCCATATCTCTGCCTTAAGTGGTTCGGGCTTTTCCACAAACTCCGGTGGTCCTAGCTCCTTGAACTACTTAGTGGTGACCATCCGTGAGTTGCCAGTGTTTCCACCTGCATTTTGAACAGGAGTCGCTGTGAGGGCCCCGAATCTGAGGTCCCGAATCACCGCGGATCCGGTTTGATCATTTTATACAACTATTACTATTTGCGAAAGATATAAACATAAATTTATTTATACATTACGTTACACACTATTCCCCAAGGTCAAGTAACCTTAACTTATTACACATTACATAACTTATTTAACTTACAATCACATTAATATACAATATTATTACAATTCTAACTGCACACGTAAACTAAAGCTAGAGCTTTCTGTAACTTTTCCTTGTATCCGACGCGTTCGTCTTAATCTGCAATTTTTTATCATGATATAGCAAGGGTGAGCATAAAAGTTGCCCAACAAGTTTAAATTCAACAATATAATGATATATCATGATTGTAATGATTTGAATAATTGGCTGGCTATAATTCAACAATATAATTGTGAACTAGCATGAACAAATTTATGACTGAACAAGTATTATACATGAACAAATATATTTGAACCAACTGGTAATGAAGGTGATCAGCCTTTCATACCTGACTTATACATGCAATATGTACAAATTACAATTCGTGACAACCAGCAATGATTAACCATAAGCTTATTCGAATGAAACAACTCTTAGTAGAGTTAAGTAAAAATAAACTTACCTGACCCGTTGATTACCGCAACGCAATTTATAACGCTTTATCCGAAGACCTAATATTAGTAATATAGATCTCCAATATTAGAATAATATCATCACAATATAGTACTATTATATATATATATATATATATATATATATATATATATATATATATATATACATAGAATAACCTAAACACATAGCACATAACCCTATCAGTATATAACACACATAAGACTCTGTATCAGGTCTAACTATTTCAGTTTGACTTGAATCCGACAAAAATTCTAACGTCCCGACGGTCTAGTCGGACAAAACTTCGAGTCTAAGTTCAATTAAACTCTGTCTAAACACTTAACCATTATCTGCGATAATTTAATAACAGTCGAAATATTTTTCGTAAGCTCGTAATAATATTCACATAATTATTATCATTTAAAATGATTTTAAAATCATTAATATCGTATTTATATAATATAAATAACATAATATTCTAATATCATTAATATTTATTTAATATCAAACATTAATAAAAACATGTCATAATATTATAATATATTTATAATATCATAAAGTATTTTTAATACTTTAAAATCGTTTAAATATGATTTTTAAACACTTAAATTCATTATCCGATAATTTCTATTAATATTAAAATATTAATATTTTCATGATAAAATATCAAAAGTTATATTTTATAACTTAAAATATTTTTCTAATACTTAAATCATTTTTATATGATTTATAAACCATTAATTCTATTTTTCCTTAATTTATTTAATATATTTATTAAATAAACTAATTACCATTAATATTGATTAATTAATCAATTTCATCAAAAAATATTAAAAGTCATCAAAAATAACTTTAAATATTTTCTAATATCATAATATAATTTTTCATGATTTTTTATGTATTAAAATCATTTTTAAATAATTTATTTAATATTATAATTAAATAAATTAAATACCATTTATATTCAAAAAAATTTAAATATTTATGAAATATACTCTAAATAATTAAAAACTTTTTTCAGAATTAAAAATAAATTTTCAGAATTTATTAAGTATTTTTAATAATTAAAATCCATTTTTTCTATTTTTAAATAATTTTCGGAAAATCAGAAACATAAATTAATTAGAAACTGTCGCTAAAGGGACCTATAGCGACAGACCCGTCGCTATAGATGTTCTTGAACCTACCCAGAAACGCAAAGTCTGTTATGAGGTGTCATGTTTGACTATCTTTAATTCCTTGATCATACGGTTTCTAGTCTGCTAATGTTACTGGTTATGTAGTATAAGTGTAATACTACAATCAACAACTCATTTTATGGCCATAAAACAACAAATCAGAGAGTTATAAGCTCTCTAATATGATGTCAGACATGTTCATCAAATTCTGGGTTTTCCAGAATTTTAAGAACAGTCAAGGTACCTCTTTTGAGACCATAATTCTTTGTTTTTCAGGCCTTTTTTGTGTGATCTAGTGATTCAATATTGTAGAGGGGATGTCAGGCAATATATCTTCATCAGGAACTCGACTGAAGAAGATCTGGGTTTTCCAGAAAACCTTCATCAGGCAGTTTGGTCAACTACGTTTGACCATGATTTTCTATGACCGTGATACAGATCTGGGTAAGGTAATGGCTTGGAAGTGTAGATCTCATGATAGACTACAACCATAAAGCAACAACGTGACCAAAACACTAACATACTGCAAGATCAAAGGTTAACAAAAATGTTGTCAGAAAGTTCGTGGAAATCTTGGCTGCCCAGAATTCCATTTTCGTGAACGGTTAACGAGGTTTGACTGACTATAAACGACGATCTAGACTTGATCCGACCTTGATTCCAGTTTCAGATCCTAGTCCTCATGATATTAAACACATTCAAAACATAAAACACACAAATCCGTTAACACGTAAAGATCTAAGGGCTCTGACATTCGACTGTCAGGCCACTTTGTTCATCATTTCCAGATTTTTAAAAATGCTAGATTCGAGAAATTTGATGTTATGGCTCTTGGATTTTACAACCCAAATCACTTATAGACACCCTAATACACAACTTTAACCATTCAATTACAACATCTAACAACAAATCAAAAGATTTTTGAAATTAGGGTTCTTATACCTTTGAGCTATGATTCATGAATCTAATCCTTTGTTGCTGATCATGGAGAGTTAGGGTTTGATTTTGTTTCATCTCCTTACTCCATATCACACTAAATCCCGAATTTTTAGAGAGAGGGGTCTTGAAAGAAAAAATGAAAATTAATGTGACCCGTTTCTCTCTCTTTAAATCTATATAAATTGATCTAATGTATTGTTGGCTGTCAATTTGGCTGAGATGGCTAGATACAAAAGTCGTATGCTAGGCTAGGGTGGCTCACCCACTTCACTAGGATAAATCTTACAAGAAATCTTCAATTATGCACAAAGGGGCAAAATTGTCATTTAGCAATTAATTTTAATGGTATTTTAGACAATTGGCCAAACCCTTAGGGTTTAGTGTTTGGTTAGGGTTTAGAAAATTTAGGGTTTGTAATTTAATTTCTAAAATTTCCAAATTAGGTTTTCAAAATTAGAAAATTAATATTTCTAAATTATAATTACGATTTTATAATTATATAAAAATTTCTTAATCATAACTTAAATATTGCTAATTAAGAATAATAATTCCCAATTAAAATTGCTAATTTAGCAATTAGGGTCGAAATGGTCATTAGAGTTTATAAACCACTAATTAGGGTTTCTAATAGAAAAATAATTTTCTAATTTAGAAATTAAATTTTTGTAATTAGATTAGGGTTTTCTAATTACTTTAACTTGAAAATTAGAATTAATATATCCTTATTAACATTAAAATTATTAAATCAACACTTAACTTTTCCCTAAATATAAATTAGGGTTTCAAATCCATCATTAGGGTTTCAAATTTGGATTTAGGGTTTTGTAACCAATTTGTTAAGATTAACCCTAATTAATCCTATAATTATTTACACTTACGCCATTAAGTACCCGATTTAGGGTTTCATGCACTGAATTAGGGTTTTGAATTACCGGAACTGAAATTAGGGTTTCCAGAACTGGTTTCTAGGGTTTCTTATTAATTGCTAGAGTTTTCTAACCGAACGTCGAAGTTGTTAATATATACTTAGGGTTTGTTACAAATGTCGTTTATGTGATCAACCCTTGACCCTTAACCACATACTATACACATATACACAGAACATATTCACGTATTCCTTAATCCTGAATAATTCACTTAAATCATTCACGAAATTTTAAAATCCTCAAAATTCTATCTTAAAAATATCAAACGCATACACTTATTTTCTGTCTAGGTTCTAATTTTGAACCTTAAATCAATTAATAAAATTTTAAAAATATTCTAAATTCTCGAGTTGTCACATTCACACCTTCTTCTAAAAATTTTGTCCCCGAAATTTACCTTACACCTTACACTGTTCATTATTATCATCACATGCTGTAACACCCGCGAATTTTAATAAATTATAATATTGAGAATAAAGATTTGTTTGCATATATATATATATATATATATATATATATATATATATATATATATATATATATATATATCACCACGGATCCAGTCCGGTCTCCCGGACTGGACTTAAAATACGGACCCCAAAATTTATTTTTTTTTGCTTTTTTTTTTGAAACTACTAAAAAAAAAAAAAAATTATGGAACTGAAAATTTTCCATAATACAGTGTTTTAGGTGTGTTTTTAATACCTATACCAACCAATGTATGTACAGTCTGTCCAGACTGTACAGAAATGTTTTGGTATATGCATCCAAATCACACCCAAAACACTGTATTATGGAAAATTTTCAGTTCCATAAATTTTTTTTTTAGTTGTTTCAAAAAAAAAAGCAAAAAAAAAAAAAAAAAAGGTCCGGATTTTATAAAATCCGGGAGTCCGGACCTGATCCGGACTCATATATATATATATATATATATATATATATATATATATATATATATATATATATCATCGACATGTGTTGTGATGAGCATTTTAATTGATTAAGCTAAGTGATAATTAAACAATGAAGCAAAAGCGATGAGAAGCTTAGTTTAAACTTGTGGAGTTATGCCTAGTGTGGCAAGATGATGAATTGAGAAAATACTAATTTAACTAATGATGGAATTAATTAGTATTACTAATAAGTAAATAATTTCATAAGGAGGTTGATTTATTTGTTATTTGTTAATTATCATAAATAGTAGTGTGTGAAGAAAAATCATATATTATAAGGTTTTTCATTTAATATAAAGTGAGGGTGACATTGTAATGGAAATAATTATTATATAACACTATGTGATAAAAGTAAGCTTAACTTACGTAATTGATCAAGTTGTATAAAAAGTCTAATGTGACATATTGATGTGCGTGGGAATAATTAAATGGGTATTTTAATCCTATGAGAGAAAGTAACTTGATTAAATAAATAAATTAATAATAAGTAGCATTGGTACACAATTAAATTATATCCTAGTCTAGGATAAATATTATTTGAAATAAATCAATGTACATGGATTATATGATTTTATGTGTAATATATGAGAGGGTGTAATTGTATGCTCTATTGAGAACAAGGGCAAAATGGACCTAAGTGTACTACTAATGTGCTGAGAATTGCTAGTGTCCCAAAATGAGAGTCACTCTTCTTTTCTCACGTTATAGGCCATTGGCCTAGTCCCTCAAACACCAACTCCATAGCTAGTAAATCATGGAGAAGGGAGTGGGCTAAATTGTACTCTTCTACCAAATCCTTCATAACCATTAGCTTCTTCTCCATTCCAATGGGTTGATTCATTGCACAAAAATCAAATTGGTCACAAGCTTGCCTATAAATAGAGCCCTTCTCATTCATAAGTATGTTGCTATATTCTCTGAGATTTCTAGTAGGAGTGTGAGTATTGAGAGCTTATATAATCTGCAAATTGAAGCTAGAGTAGCAAATCAACTTCAGAAAAGGTAAACTCCTCTAAATGTTCATACACTTAAGCCTTGCAAAGTTCTTAGAAAAACACTTGTTGAGTTGAAATGTTTATAGTTGAAACTTGCTAGAATGTATCAATTGATGCTAGATATTGTTAATGTGATCCAAAACGAATCCAATGAAAGTTAAACAAAGTAAAATGATCTAGTAACGAATTCGTAAGGAAGAAAATTGCTATGGGTGTTAAACTTTGGAAAAATGGCCAAAAACCTTGAATTGATCTTTGAAATTTATTGTTTGTATGCGTAGGAATGTTAGAAGCATGCTAGGAAGGTTATGTAGCAAGTTTATAAAAATTATACATGATTACATTGTTTCTTAGATGAGAATTGGATCAAAAATTTCTCAAAAATCTGAACAGGGGCGAACAGGGGACACCTGCTCGTGTTTTAGCAGGGGAACTGCCCGCCCCAGCGGGGGGTCCTGAAGGGCAAATGCCCGCCCCGGCGGGGGGTGCTGTAATATGAAATGAGTTTGGTTTGCTTATTTGATGCAAGAAGTCTTACACTCCACTTCATTTCAAGATCATACATACTTCCTAAACATATATCAATGTATTTTACAAGGTGTTTACTAGATTTGGAATTGAATCATAACATTTTTAAAGAAAAGTTAAAAGAAGAAAAACATGTTTATAAAACCTTACGCCTTTTTGAATCTAGCCTTGCGAGCATATGTTTATAGCCTTGTGATATACACGTGGTATTTATGTCACCATTGATAGCAGAGCCCGTATCAGCAGTGGCCCCTATCGATGATGATGACGAGGAGGATGAGATGGTGTCTCTACCCGAGGAGTCTGATCCGGAAGAGGAGCCTATGGAGGAGGAACCTATGGGGGATGAGCCTGTGGAGGACTCCGACGGGACTACTTTTGAGGATCGGATGTTGGGAGAATATGAGGAGCAGATTCTGGAGTTAGGATGTAGAGTGGAAGAACTAGAGACGGAGGCTAGGGAGAGGGAGTCTGAGTTTCAAAAATTGAGGGACGAGGACCATCGGAGGAAGTTAGCTATACAAGAGATGGAGGTGGAAATTGCTCAACGTAGGGAGGTAGGGATCCAGTTGGGAACCTTGTTTTATAGGTCGGTGGCTAGGAATGTGGAGCTGGCTGGTAAACTAGAAGAGTCTGAGTAGAGGGAACTTAGTGAGAAGACTGAGAAAGAAGCTCTCCGTACTCAGTTAGAGATGGAGGTTATGGATAGAATTCATTTTGAGGAGAAGTGGGAGGATTCCAATGATAGGGTAGATGATCTAGAGGATGAGGTGCGGTGCAAGAGGAGGAAGATGAACTAGATGGGCTATGCTCTACGCACGGCTATAGAGAGGTTGATCGTCGGGGTAAATCACTACCCAACTGAGCAAGGACAGACCCGACATACCATAAGTCGGGATATGGTGGCGCACATTACACATAAGGAGTATCAGAGCGCCGTGGAGCGTGGGATGTTAGATTGAGTCTAGAGGGAAATCTCAGTAGTATAGTTGTTTATTATGTGTTGTTAATATGTTGTTATGATCTTAGTCTTTGTGTAAGACGTAAAATGATGGTAACCCCAACTTTTGAAAGAAAAAAAAATGTTAGAGGGGTAGTAAGCTAGTGTCTTCCCCGTCTTTTATGATATTAGGGGATAAGTGTTGTCATTTATAGAAGTATGATAGAGATAACCATATGATGTAATGAGTTGGCATATGAATATAAATGATCTTAATTCCAAAACGTGGTATAAATTTTTTTTCTAATTAGGAAATGTCCAACTAATATAACTAAATGATAAAATGGAAAAATTTTATGATGCAAAAACATGCCGCCCAGACGTAGAGTAACTACACCAGAAGAATCGGTTAATGATGAGAGAGGACCAGTGGACCCGATACAGAGGCTTGTTGACTTGTTAGGAGAAGCTCTTAGGCGAAGAAACGAACCAGTACCACCCAATCCCCCAGTAGCTTAGGTCGCAAACTTCAAAGACTTTAAGAGCGTAGGACCTCCGGAATTCATGGATACTACTGATCCTATCGTAGCGTAAATATGGATCAAGGAAATGGAGAAATCCTTCGCCATTACTCATGTGGGTTAAGACCAGAAAACTGTGTTCGCTACATACATGATGAGGGGTGAACCAAACTACTGGTGGTAAGCAAATCAACAGAGAGTGGGAGAAGGAATTATACCTTGGGAAAGGTTTTAGACGTTGTTCTTCGAGAATTACTTCCCGAAGAGCATGAAGAATAAGATGGAGGTAAAATTTTTGGAACTGAAACAAGGAGAGATGACGGTGGTGCAGTACGCGGCCAAGTTCAATGAACTCGCACGATTTACAACATATCAAGTCGACACCGAAGAAAGAAAAGCTCGACGCTTCGAACCAGGACTAAAACCTTGGTTGTTCAACAAGGTGTCGGTCCTTCAAATTGACTCTTTCATCACATTATTAGAGAAGGCGATAATTGCCGAGGGAGGTAGCGAGGCATTGAGCCAATACAACAAGGAGAAGAAAAACAAGAATGTAGTGGGAGAAACTCGTGGAGGGAGTAGTAGTGGTGGAAGCCATCTGGGAAAGAAGAAACGGGATAACCGTAATAACAAAAACAATAACAACAATAATACCAACAATCGAACCATCAGTCAGTCGGAGGGTTATCAAGGAGGGTTTAAGAAAAGAACTGAAGCTTGTTCAAAATGTGGGAGGAATCATCAAGGGGAGTGCTAGAAGGGAAGCATCGTCTGCTACAACTGCGGCCAGGAAGGACACATTTCACCTAACTGCCCAAAACCAAAAAATATCAAGGGATGTTTCACGTGTGGCTCAACTGAGCATCAAATCAAGGATTGCCCAAAGAAGGGGAGCAGCGGAGGAAGCGGCCAACAGGGAGGGAGCAGCAAGCTGATGATCAGCAAACCAACGCAATCCAACCGACCAACTGCCCGAACCTTTAACATGACTGTCAAGGACGCAGTGACTGCAAGGGATGTGGTGTCAGGTATTCTCCTAATCAATAATATAAATGCATATGTATTATTTGATTCGGGCGCTACCTATTCCTTTGTGTCTAAAGAATTTGCTAGGCAACTAAACATAACCCATGAACGCTTAGAAAATTCATTGAACATAGAGGTTGCAAATATGGAAATTATTCCCGTAGAGTTTGTTTATCGAAACTGTCGTGCGAACATTAAAGGACACGAACTAAAGGTAGATTTAATTCCAATTAGACTGGAGAATTTGATGTGATATTAGGAATGGATTGGTTATCCAGCCACGCTGCGGTAATCAATTGTCAAGAGAAGAGTGTGAACCTTCAGATTTCAAATCAGTCTAAGGTGGTGTTTTATGGTAGCTCATCGCTCCAGCATTCATGAGCGATAGCAACCCATTCCTAATCTCATCGCAGGCCAATAAATTGTTAAAGAAAGGATGTGTAGGTTATTTGGCCTATATAGTAAATACTCGAAAAAAGGGGGTAGACATTAAAAATATATCAATAGTCAAAGATTTTCAAGACGTGTTTCCAAACGATCTGTATGGTCTTCCTCCAGACAGAGAAATCATATTTATAATAGACTTTGCACCAGGAACGACACCAGTTTCAAAAGACCCATATCGTATGGCGCCAGTGGAAATGAAGGAATTGATGATACAACTGCAAGAATTGCTAGATAAGGGTTACATTCGGCCAATTGTATCTCCTTGGGGAGCACCGATGTTATTTGTAAAGAAAAAGGATGGATTGATGAGGCTCTGTATTAACTATCGGGAGTTGAACTGAGTGACGATTAAGAATAGGTATCCATTGCTAAGGATATACGACCTTTTCGATCAATTGAAGGGAGCGAAGTGTTTTTCCAAGATAGACTTACGAACATGTTATCATCAGTTGAAAGTGCGAGAGGAGGACATTCCAAAGACGGCGTTTCGAACATGTTACGAACATTACGAATTTCTAGTGATGTCATTTGGGTTAACCAATGCTCTGGCAGCATTCATGGACTTGATGAATTGAGTTTTCAGGCCATACTTAGATATGTTTATAGTGGTGTTTATTCGCGACATTTTGATTTATTCAAAAACTAGGGAAGAAATTTTCGGAAAATCAGAAATTAAATTAATTAGAAACTGTCGCTAAAGGGCCCTATAACGACAGACCCGTCGTTATAGGTGTTCTTGAGGTGTTCTTGAGCCTGCCCAAAAACGCAAAGTCAGTTATGAGGTGTCATGTTTGACTATCTTTAATTCCTTGATTATACGGTTTCTGGTCTGTTAATGTTGTTGGTTATGTAGTATAAGTGTAATACTACAATCAACAACTCATTTTATGTCCATAAAATAACAAATTCGAGAGTTATAAGCACTCTAATATGATGTTAGACATGTTCATCAAATTCTGGGGGTTCCAGAATTTTAAGAACAGATAAGGTACCTCTTCTGAGACCATATTTCTTTGCTTTTCAGGCTTGTTTTATGTGATCTAGTGATTCCGTATTGTAGAGGGGATGTCAGGCTATAATAATATATCAACAGGTTGGTCAAAAAACAACATGTTTAAGAAATAAAGGTCGGTCAAACTACTTGTCAGGAACTCAGCTGATGAAGATCTGGGTTTTCCAGAAAACCTTCATCAGGTAGTTTGGTCAACTACGTTTGACCATGATTTTCTATGATCTTGATACAGATCTGGGTAAGGTAATGGCTTGGAAGTGTAGATCTCATGGCAGACTACAACCATAAAGTAAAAACGTGACAAAAACACTAACATACTGCAAGATCAAAGGCTAACAAAAATGTTGTCAGAAAGTTCCTGGAAATTTGGGCTGCCCAGAATTCCATTTTTGTGAACGTTTAACGAGGTTTGACCGACTATAAACGACGCTCTAGACTTGATCCGACCCTGATTCCAGTTTCAGATCCCGATCCTCATGACATATAACACATTTAAAACATAAAACACACAAATCCGTTAACACGTAAAGATCTAAGGGCTATGACATTCGACTGTCAGGCCACTTTGTTCATCATTTCCAGATTTTCAAAAATGCTAGATTCGAGGATTTTGATGTTATGGATCTTGGATTTTACAACCCAGATCACTTATAGACACCCTAATACACAACTTTAACCATTCAATTACAACATCTAACAACAAATCAAAAGATTTTTGAAATTAGGGTTCTTATACCTTTGAGCTATAATTCATGAATCTGATCCTTTGTTGCTGATCATGGAGAGTTAGGGTTTGATTTTGTTTCATCTCCTTACTCCATATCACACTAAATCCCAAATTTTTAGAGAGAGAGAGAGAGAATCTTGAGAGAAAAAATGAAAATTAATGTGACCCCTTTCTCTCTCTTTAAATCTATATAAATTGATATAATGTATTGTTTACTGTCAATTTGGCTGAGATGGCTAGATATAAAAGTCATAAGCTAGGCTAGGGTGGCTCACCAGCTTCACTAGGACAAATCTTACAAGAAATCTTCAATTATGCACAAAAGGGCAAAATAATCATTTAGCAATTAATTTTAATGGTATTTTAGACAATTGGCCAAACCCTTAGGGTTTAGTTAGGGTTTGGAAAATTTTGGGTTTGTAATTTAATTTCTAAAATTTCCAAATTAAGTTTTCAAAATTAGAAAATTAATATTTCTAAATTATAATTAAGATTTTCTAATTATATAAAAATTTCTTAATTATAACTTAAATATTGCTAATTAGGATTAATAATTCTCAATTAAAATTGCTAATTTTGTAATTAGGGTTAAAATGGTCATTAGGGTTTATAAACCACTAATTAGGGTTTCTAATAGAAAAATAATTTTCTAATTTAGAAATTAAATTTTTGTAATTAGATTAGGGTTTTCTAATTACTTTAACTTGAAAATTAGAATTAATATATCCTAATTAACATTAAAATTATTAAATCAACACTTAACTTTTCCCTAAATATAAATTAGGGTTTCAAATTCATAATTAGGGTTTCAAATCCATCATTAGGGTTTCAAATTTGAATTTAGGGTTTTGTAACCAATTTGTTAAGATTAACCCTAATTAATTCTATAATTATTTACACTTACGCCATTAAGTTTCCGATTTAGGGTTTCATGCACCGAATTAGGGTTTCGGATTATTGGAACTGAAATTAGGGTTTCCAGAACCGGTTTTTAGGATTTCTTATTAATGGCTAGGGTTTACTAACTGAACGTTGACGTTCTTAATATATACTTAGGGTTTGTTATAGATATCGTTTATCTGATTAACCCTTAACCCTTAACCCTTAACCCTTAACCATATACTTTACACATATACACAGGACATTCATGTATTCCTTAATCCTGAATAATTCACCTAAATCATTCACAGAATTTTGAAATCCTCAAAATTCTATCTTAAAAATATCAAACGCATACATTTATTTTCTGTCTAGGTTATAATTTTGAACCATAAATCAATTAATAAAAAATTAAAAAATATTCTAAATTCTCGGGTTGTCACAGTTGCTCTCGCCTGATGTTGCATGAATTGCATAAAGCCTTTGAACATCCCTTCATTTATCATTTAGTCGGTGTTATTGTTTTCCTGAGGATTATTTCCTTCCTAGCTAATGCACATTATCATGGGTATTGATCGTTGGTGACTTAACGATCTCATGTTCTCCATTGTTTATCTCAACATTCTCGGATGTAATTTTCAAACACTGCAACAAAATAAGGGTTAATTGACATGCCACATATTATCCCTATATTTTGACCGACCAGTTAAATAACAAATAAGCTTAGGTAGGTCATACTAGCGAAGGAATTACTCGTCTCTCCCCTCTTAGTTCTAGTCTCACGTCTCAGCCGGGGATGATTTCCCTAAGCTTTGATACCAACTGTGACGCCCCCAAAATAGGTATACATCACCCATTCTGAGTTTCCAAATATATGGTACCGAATTTAAATACAAACTTCTTTTATACAATACGACAAAAGCGTAGCTGAGAGATTTTACACGAATATTGTCTTCTAGACAGTATCTAAACTCAAATGGAGTCCTTATTATATTTATTACCACACTATTTTATAGAATAGTGAGGACTACTATAGCCACCATCTCGGACCATCACTTCGTTCCCCGACTAGTCCCGGCTACGTTCTCATTTTTTGAAGAGAACAATGAAAACAAAAGGGGTGAGCTCAACTAGCACAGTAAGAAATATTATGACTAAGATAATGCAGAATAAATTATCGTTAGCCTTCAACAGTGTTAAACTGATAATAAACAACAAGTTTAACTACAGCGGAACAAGCAATCCATTAGAAGAGTCAAGTAGAGCATGATATCTACTATCTTCTATGATTTAAAAAGTTTATCATCAACTTTATCGCTGAGACTCAGCGCAATAAATAATCCACATCACTGAATTTTCCATCCACTACGTGCCAAGGATATTCATTATTATCACGTTCACAAATTATTCATGCACTACGGGCCAAGGATATTCGTGTAATCACCAGTGGTCATGATCATGACAACAATTGTCCATCAATGCACTACAGGACAATGAGGATTTTTGTGATGCACCCAAAATTAGGTATACATAACCCATCTTGGGTCGCCAGATACATGGTACAGAATTCAAATATAACTTACTAATACAACTATCGTGTACAATATGACAAAATATAAACTGTGAGTTTGAATACAAATATTGTCTACTAGAGATTATACAAACTCAAAAAGGAGTCCTCATTACAATTATTATCACACTATTTCAGAGAATAGTGAGGACTACTAATGCTATTCTCTAGACCATCGCTCCATTCCCCGACTCGTCCCAGCTATATTCTCATTTCCTGAAGAGAATAGTGAAAGAAAGGGTGAGCTCAACTAGCCCAGTAAGAAATATTATTACTAAGATAATGTAGAATAAATTATCATTAGTCTCCAACAAAGTTAAACTGATAAAATATAATAGACAACAAGTTTAACTGCAGCGGAACAAGTAATCCATTAAAAGAGTTAAGTAGAAAATAAAATCTACTATCTTTTATGATTAAAAAGGTTTTTCATCACTGTTATCGCTGAGACTCAACTTAATAAATAATCCACATCATCGAATCACCCCTACACTACGGCCAAGGATATTCTTTAGTATCACGACCATAATTATCCATGCACTACGGACCAAGAATATTTGTGTATTCATTAATGGTCATGATCATGCCAACACCTGTCCATCAACGCACTACGGACCAATGAGGACTTTTACCACATCATTTGTAACATTACGGTCATGATTACACCGAATAATCCCTAGTCATAATCATACCAAGTCCATCTATGCACTACAGGCCACAGATGACTTTCAACATAATATAAACATGAGGATGATAACAATGATATAAGAATTCAATAAAACATGTTCAAGAATTAATTTCAAGGAAAGAGTCCTTTGAAAGTAACTGCACCAGAACCCTTGATGTTTCCATTCAGGCCACAATATCCCTTTATCAACTTGAAAAGAGTCCCATTGAACTATGATGAAAATGGGGGATCGACCTCAAATTATACGATGACTATATCAAAGGAAAACCCCGTTGTATCTACCTTAGCGAGTGATAAAGCCAGTCACTAAAACCAAGGGGAGAGTGCCTGAGGAGAAAATTAAAAAATTCCTCAACAAAATGGGGCATAATGAAGCCAAGATAGTGCAGAGATTAAGGGAGGCACCCCAACAGATATCCGTTATGAACTTAGTACTATCTTTGGAAGATCATCGCAAAATCTTAACACAAGTGCTGGAAGAAGCACATCTACCTAAGGCGGTGGATACAAAAAAGTTTCATAACTTGATAGATCACATTTTCAACAGCAATGTGATATCTTTCACTGATGATGACAAACTAGTGGAAGGAACTGGTCATTGCATATAACAATGATATCCTCTGGGTATATGATAGGAGGAGTACTGGTAGATGGAGGATCTTCCTTGAACATCGGTCCCTACGACACTTTGGAAAGAATGAAGATCAGTCTAAGTCGAATCTGAAGCAGCCACAAAGTCATAAGAGCTTTTGACGAGTCTCAACGAAATGTTATTGGAGAAATTGAACTTCCAGTGGAGATCGGTCCACATACCTTCTATATATCCTTCTATATAATCTACTGTTGGGAAGACCGTGGATTCATATGGCAGCAGCAGTCCCATCCACCCTTCACCAATAAGTCAAATACATCATTAATGGCAATCTAGTCACCATCAATGCCGAACCATAATACTCGGTCTATGTACAAGGTGATATACCTTTGATCAACCTCAACGAAGGAGTTGAGCCAGTCGGTTTTCAAGCCTTCGAAGTGAGCAACACTCATTATCAACCTATCTGGGCTCCAGCCTTGAAGCCAAAGATTTATTCCGAAGTGATGTCCGTCGATAAAGAAATGATGTCTTTGGATTTCTGTCTTGGAAAAGGGCTAGGGAAAAATCTTCAAGGGATCAAACATCTAATCCAAATATCTAGCCAGACATGAAAGGCTAATTAGGTTATGGATCCAATCATAAGAACCCACATAAGCATTAGCTAGTTCAGACATCCACCATTTAAATACCAGATCTCAAGGATGTAGGATTCGTGAAACCAACAAGGAAAATCCCTTTGGCTCTATCAGGAATGCTGATTCCTAAGGTTAAACTGGTCATGGAAAATGAAATCCAGTCTTTTGTTAAGGAAACCAAGGAAAGGAATGAAAGGTTCCTACAAGATGTGCAAGATGGATGAACGAGGATATGAGACCCTGAATTTTATGAAATAAAAGTATTCAATTTTCTTATAATTATTATTCTATATAGTAAATGGTTAAATTGATAAAAGGTTAAAGTTAAGGGTGATATGCGAAAATTTTACAAAGTAAGCAAGTTATCATAAAATATTCGTTTAGTCGGAGAATATTCTTCTTGTCGGGGAATATCCTTACGATGGCAAAATCATTGGTGGACCCCACAACGGAATAACTGTCGGATTTAGAAAGCGACAAAAATAACCTTTTTATAAAAATAACGACAAAAGTTTTACCCTTAACTGTTGAAATACCCGGTGATAAAAGTACAGTAATACGCGTGGTTGCACAGTAGCACACGGTATTGTACATTATCTTTAATTATTGATGCTTACGTGAGAAGTAACTCAATTTTATTCAATAATTGCCACAGTAGTTGATGCATAGTATCTCATATTATTGATTCAATTATTGTCACAGTGTCATCTGCACAATATTTTATATTATTAAATCAATTATTGAGACGACAAAGTTATACATATTATTATTTGTTTTATTGATAATGTCTAGAAAGTTCTGTCGAGGAAATGAGTTTGGTCACCTAATTGCGCGCCAATAAGGAGAAGTCTTTATTGGAATGCCCCCTCTTTCTTGGGAATGATCTTGTTATTAATATTGTGAGTTATAATGATGAAAAAATGTTATTAAAAATGTGTTTGAGAAGCCAAGTGAATTGAGATAGATAGAGGGGTTTTTATGAAGTATTTGTTATAAATTTGGCTTATTATATAGACCCCCAATTACTTATTTTTCAAAATTATCGGTAGAAAGTTATCTCAGTTTTGTTTTATTACATATATACATATATATATATATATATATATATATATGTATATAAAAGTGTGTGTGTATGCCGTGTAGTGGTGGTAATATATATATATATATATATATATATATATATATATATATATATATATATATATATATATATATATTATAAGTTTTGTTTTTTATATAAAATAAAATATATTATATTTTATTATATGCATATTATTGCATAGTTGTTGCATAGTACTACATAGTGCGGCATAGTCCTGCATAGTAAAATCAATTTTTTTCAGAATTCTGCCCGTGATTTCATTCAAAAATTTTACTGTGCAGTTTTGTATTATTTTCTGAAATAGTATCCTGCCATTCCCCTATAAATATGATGCTCAGTTTAGAAATAAAAATCACACCAGAATCAGAGAATTCTTCTTCTATAATATTGAGCGTATTTCTTTTGAGTTAAGGAAACTTTGAGTGTAGCAAACAGTGCAAGTTTTTCTTTAAGAATATCTCCACTATACCAGTATGAAATACTCTCCTTTTAAGGTAAGGGATATCATTATTATGGTAATGAGTATTATTTATTTCATATTCCCTTACGATATTATTTTCCGTATTCGTAAGGAATTTTATTTTCATTCAATATTCGTAATGAATATTATTTTTGTTCAATATTCGTAAGGAATATTATATTCGTCCAATATTCGTAAGGAATATTATTTTCGTTCAACAGTCGTAAGAGATATTATTTTTGTTCAATATTCGTAAGAAATAATATTTTCTTCCATACTCTGTAGTATGTAAGTAATATTATATATTTCGTTTCATACTCCTAATTCTACACTCATTTTGTTAAGTATTGCTTCTATACACCTTGAAATTAGTAGAATATCTTTGAAATATGTGTTTCATTTAGTATCGTTCCACTGAAATATTTTTTTTGAACATTCTTGTTAAATTTTAATCTTTTCATGTCGAAGTACTATTCATATATACGACACTATTTATACATACGAAACTATTCATATGTACGGAACTATTCAAAAAGTACTATTCACGGGGTACTATTCACGACAAAAATTAATTTCTCTCGTGTCCCTTTGGAGATTTAAAATATTTGTTGCTGTATTTTATATGGCATTGTAATAATTTAAGTTTGGATACTGTCTACGAGATAATATTGTATTAAAAGTCACAGCTTATGTGTTGTCGTATTTTGTACGACAGTTCAACAGTTGTATAAATGAAGTTTGTATTTGAATTCTGTACCATGTATCTGGCGACTCAAGATGGGTTGTGTATACCTATTTTGGGGGCATCACAAATGGTATCAGAGCTTAGGGATATGATCTCTGGGGGAGATTTGGGATTAGAACTAGGAGGGGAGAGACGAGTAATATCCTTACTAGTATGTGTCCTACCTAGCTGAATTTTCTTACTTAAGTTGACAAAGTGTAATATGTCAATTAACCTTTGTTTTGAAGCTGTATTCTGGAATGATATCTACAATCCAAGAGATGAGCAATGGGGAAATCATGATACAGAGGAACTAATCAGGAAGGTACAATCCGAAAAGAAAGTAAGGTATTCTCATCTCTTCGAACTACCATGTACGTAAATTTTGAGGGCGAAATTACATAAGGAGGGGAGATTGTAAGACCCTGAATTTTATAAAATGAAAGTATTCAATTTTTTTATAATTATTATTCTATTTAGTAAATGGTTAAATTGATAAAAGGTTAAAGTTAAGGGTGATATGTAAAAATTTTACAAAAAGTAAGCAAGTTGTCATTAAATATTCGTTTGGTCGAAGAATATTCCTTTTTGTCGGGAAATATTCGTAGTACGATACAATCATTGGTGGACCCCACAACGGAATAACTATCGGATTTAGAAAGCGACATAAATAACCTTTTTATAAAAATAATGACAAAAGTTTTATCGTCAACTGTTGAAATAATCGGTGATAAAAGTCCAATAATATGCGTGGTTGCATAGTAGCACACGATATTGTATAATATCTTTGATTATTGATGCTTACGTGAGAAGTCACTCAGTTTTATTCAATAATTGCCACAGTAGTTGATGCATATTATCTCATATTATTGATTCAATTATTATCACAGTGTCATCTGCACAATATTTTATATTATTAAATAAATAATTGAGACGACAAAGTTATTTATATTTTATTTGTATTATTGACAATGTATAAAAAGTTCTGTCGAGGAAAGGTATTTGATCACCTAATTGCGCGCCAATAAGGAGAAGTCCTTATCGGAAAGCCCCCTCTTTCCTGGATTGATCTGGTTGTTAATATTGTGAGTTATAATGATGAAAACAAATGTTATTAAAAATGTGTTTTGAGAAGCCAAGTGAATTGAGATAAATAGATGGTTTTTTATGAAGTATTTGTTAAAAATTTGGCTTATTATATGGACCCCACTTACTCATTTTTCAAAATTATCGGTAGAAAGTTATCACATTTTTTTATTTATATATATATATATATATATATATATATATATATATATATATATATATATATATATATTTATATATAAGTATTATATATATATAGATAAAAGTGTGTATGTGTGTCGTGTGGTGGTGGTAATATATATATATATATATATATATATATATATATATATATATATATATATAATATAAGTTTTGTTTTTTATATAAAATAGAATATATTATATTTTATTATATGCATAGTACTACATAGTGGTTTCATAGTACTACATAGTGCTGCATAGTAAAATTAAAATATTTTTAAAATTCTGCCTGTGATTTAGTTCGAAATTTTTACTTTGCAGTCCATGATTATTTTTTAAATAGTATCTTGCCATTCTCCTATAAATAGGATACCCAGTTTAAAAATGAAAATCACACCAGAATCAGAGAATTCTTCTTCTATAATATTAAGCGTATTTCTTTTAAGTTAAGGAAACTTTGAGTGTAACAAATAGTGCAAGTTTTACTTCAAGAATATCTCCACTACACTAGTCTGAAATACTCTCATTTGAAGGTAAGGGATATCATTATTATGGTAAGGAATATTATTTATTTCATATTCGCTTACGATATTATTTTTCGTATTCGTAAATAATTTTATTTTCGTTTAATATTCGTAAGGAATATTATTTTCGTTCAATATTCGTAAGGAATATTATCTTCATTCAATATTCGTAAGGAATATTATTTTTGTTTAACAGTTGTAAGAGATATTATTTTTGTTCAATATTCGTAAGAAATAATATTTTCTTCCATACTTTGTAGTATGTAAGTAATATTATATATTTCGTTTCATATTCCTAATTCTACACTTATTTTGTTAAGTATTGCTTCTATACACCTTGAAATTAGTAGAATATCCTTGAAATTTGCGTTTCATCTAGTATCGTTCCACTGAAATATTTTTTTGAACATTCTTGTTAAATTTTAATCTTTTCATGCCGGAGTACTATTCATGGGTACTATTCATACATACGACACTAGGCATACGTATGACACTATTCATACGTACGATACTATTCATACGTACGACACTATTTAAGAAGTACTATTCACAGGTTACTATTCACGAAAAAATCGATTTCTCTCGTGTCTCTTTGGAGACTTGAAATATTTGCTGCCGTATTTTATATGGCATTGTAATAATTTGAGTTTGGATACTGTCTACAAGACAATATTGTATTAAAACTCACAGCTCATGTGTTGTCGTATTTTGCACTACAGTTTAACAGTTGTATAAATGAAGTTTGTATTTAAATTCTGTACCGTGTATCTAGCAACTGAAGATGGGTTGTGTATACCTATTTTGGTGACGTCACAGATGATTTCCCAAATGATGACTATTCAGAAGATCAAATCCTGATCCCTTGCATAAATAGGGCTAAGGAGAATTTTTCAAAGAAAAGTACTCACTCTGATATGAATTCAGTCATGGTCATCATCAAAGATGAGGATGACATCAACCATCCTTTCATCACAACTGTCAACAATGACCTGCCCCTAGACAACTGGAGCATCACTCCTTCCATCCGTCGAAAAGGGTAAAAGGGCAGAAAGTTTATCAACCCTGAAGTGTAGACATTATATACTGCTTACTTTTGTTGCATATATGTGACAACCCAAGAATTTGGATATTTATAAAATATTAAAATATTGAATTAAGGTTAAATAATAAACCTAGACATAAAATAAGTGAATGGATTTTTGATTTTCGAGAAGGAATTTTATGAATTTAAAATTTCTGTGGTGAAGTATTCAGGATTAAGTATATAAGTGAATATGTTCTGTGTATATGGTATTATATGTGTAAAGTATGTGCTTAAGGGTCAAGGGTTGACCAGATAAGATATATCAGTGGCAAACTCTAATATTATATTAAGAACATCAACGTTCGGTTAGAAAATTCTTACGATTTATAAGAAACCCTAAAACTGGTTCTGAAAACCCTAATTTTAGTTCTGGAGATTTGAAACCCTAATTTAGAAGTTAAAAACCCTAATTTCGGAGCTTGAAGATAAATATAAAGTTTTTATGTTATTGATTATATATTGAATTAGGGATAACCCTAATTGATTATTAGAAAACCCTAATTTTAATGTTGGAAACCCTAATGTACAATTTTGTCCTTAATTTGCTAAATTTAGCAAATTTTAATTAGGAAATATTAATCAAAATTAGCAAGCTTGAATTATGATTAGGAAATTTTAATATAATTATAGAATCCTAATTATAATTAAGAAATATTAATTTTCTATTTTAAAAACCGAAATTCAGAAATCTTACAAATTAAATTTCAAAAATCTAAGGGTTAAACCCTAAACCCTAAGGATTAAATCCTAAACCCTAATAGTTAAACCCTAATCCCTAAGAGTTTGGACAAATTACTAGTATGCCATTAAATTAAAAGGAAAAAGACTAAAATACCCTTTTCTTAAAACTTAAGCAAAAGATTGCATAATCTTGTGAGTCATCAAGTCTAATGTTTATCCCATGTGCCTTAAATCATCCAAAATCAGATATGTGTGGAACCTATACCACTTATACATTGAATCAAAGAAATCAAAAACTAAAGTAAGTAAAAACCTTACTTTATTTCTCATTCAAGTCCAACCCATTCTCTCTCTAGCTTTTCGAAATTTGGAGTGAGAGAGAGAGAGAGAAGGTGAGCCATGATCAGTTCATAGATTTCCATAATCAGATTCAAAAGTCAAAAATCAAAGATCAAAGCATAATAGAGGTATAAACCCTAAATTTGAGAATCATGTGATCCATGTTGTTTGATGTTGTTCGTTGTTTAAAGATATGTTAGATGGTGTCATTTAGTGATCTGGGTTGTTATAACTTAGATCCATAACATCTAGATGCTCAAAATTTATGTTTTCAAAAATCTAGAAAAGTTGGAAAAGATGGCCTGACAACCATATGTCAGGGCCTCTAGAGTCTTTCGTGTTAATGATTTATGGTGTTTAAAGTTTTATGTGTAGTATGTCATGTAGGCTTGGATCTGAAACTTGAATAAAGCCCATATCTTATTTATATTGCAAGTTATTAGTGGTCAAAGGTCGTTAACCGAACATGATCGGACGAATCTGGGTAACCCAAATTACCCAGAAAAGTCTGACAGCGTTTTTGCAGGCCTCTGATCTTGTTGTGTTTAAGTTGTTATGTTATGTTGTTGGTTGAATCTTGTAGACTGATAGGAGTACTATCGATCCATGCCTCTAGCATCCTTAGATCGTGCATAGAATCATAGAAAATGGTGGTAAAAGTAGGTTGGACGTAACTGCCAAATGAAGATTCTGGGTAACCTAGAAATCTTCAAAGGCAGTTTACTGACCAGTACTTTGACCAGCCAAGATCTCTTTAGTGTGATGTTGTTAAACTGATATAATGTTATATGATTGTACCTTGACATGAGGACTACACGATGGAACCTTTAAATCACACTAATCAAGCCGGGGACGTATAGATCCAACGGACCAATGTAAGACTCACGAACTGTTCTTCATTTTTGGGTAACCCAGAAATGAAGAACACCTCTGACATGAAATTGTGAGGCATATATCTTACAAATCTGTTGATGTATGGCCCTGAAATTGATTTGTAGTTGTAGTATTACATAAATACTACAACTTGAACAACATTACAAGCCCAGAAAGCAACTGGAAAGTAGATCTATTAATGATGGTCAAAGGTAGCACCTTGCTCACTGGCGATGAAGATCTGGGTTTGGCCAAGAACACCTACGACGACAGTTTTGTGGCCTAATGCACCTTTAACGACACTTAAATTCAGAAATTAATTATTTTAATTAATAATTAGAGAAAAATAGTCTTAATATTATTTAATTCATCTCTTAGTATTATTAATTCACTAATAACACTTTTATTCGCTTACTAATATTATTAGCATCTTAATAATATTTTAATACTTTACTAATATTATTAATCTTCTTAATAATATTTTAATCATGCATTAATATTATTACTTTAATAATATCTTACTTATGCTTTAGTATCATTAATCAATTAATAATAATTTTAGTCATTTACCAATCGTATTAATATTTTATTTACTTACTACTATTATTGATCATTTAATAATATTTTATTCATTTACTAATATTATTACACTAATAATATTTAATTTAATCTCGTATATTATTATTTACTTAATAATATTTTAATCATCTGATAATACTTTAATTTAATATTATTAATCTTTTAATAATATTTTAATCTAAGATTAATATTTTAATCTAATATTATTAATTATTTTATAATACTTTAACCATTTATTAATATTTTAAATCAAATATGATTAACCATTTAATAATATTTTAATAAAGTTTTAATCTTAATATTTTTATTTACTTAACAATATCATATTCTAAAATTATTAATATCATAATAACATTTTAATAATTTATTAGATCAATAAATAATTTATTTTAATTGTTCACCCTTTATAAAACCATTTATTTAATATCTTTAAAAGGTCATAAATAATATTTCTTATTATAAATTATTAAAATGACCTAAAATAGTTATAATATTATATATTAAGAGTATTCAAATATTAAAATCATATTTTTCTTATTTAAGACATCATTTAACTATTTATTTCATTTTATTTATAACTTAATCATATTTAGGAAAAATAGTAAACTGATTCCAAAAATTCTCATTTTCTTGATTTGAACAGTGTATTACCCAACCATGATCCCCAAATTTCTTCTGAAATTTTAGAAAATGATTTACTAATTTTAAAGTGCCCAAAACACTCGGATCTTACTTCATTTTTCATAAATCGAGTTTTACCCAGAATTATTTGAAATTTTCAGGATATACTCTCAAAACATATATGAACCTACTGTACAAATTTTGGAATTTTCCACTGTATACACAGTGAGAAATTCGAGTGTTAATATTTAGGAGTCCTTTACGGAAATAGCCATTACGCACAACCTATAAATCGAAACGTGTCCGTTCTTTTTCCTTCACGTACATAACTTCTTAAGGTACCTCTGTGATTTTTTCCATATTTTTAAAAGACTTACAACTGCTCGAAACATCTTCAAGAAAAACGGGGACAGTAGCTTTTTAGGGTTTTGAAACTTTAACTTTCTAAGTGGACTTTTTTGGGGAAAACAGTCATCAGGGCTTCAATACTTGCTATATTTATGTTCTACCACTTGGGTTTACTAGATAACTCATGTATCTCGCACCCCCCTTTGACGGATCACAAATCCAAGTTGTAAAACTTGAGTTACACAAGATTTAGTGGAAGAAAAACAAGAGTTTCACCCCTTGGAGAACATATGTTCATTTCCTTCCTCTAAACCTTTGATCTAACTCAAGATACTTAGTTCCATACATGATAATATGTAGAACTAGGGTATCTTGAGTATTAATCCATATATCCAACAAATTATGCTATAACACAAAATAGAAGAAGAATAAGAAAAAGAATGGATGAGAACCTCACCTAGCTAGTTTTATTTGATATCCTTCTTCATCTTCCAAAGTAATGTATAATCTTAGGGTGCATTAAGCAACTAGCACACCTCTCTCTCTCTCTCTGTCTCTTGTATGTTGCTAGCTTGGGAGAAAAAGAAGAAGAAGGAGAATACGAGAAATGAAATGATCTAGCAAATGAATGGGTGATTAAACTATTATCCCTCATACTTTTATTGTCCCTTGGATAAAAGGCTTCACCTTATCTCTTCCAATTAAACCTAATCATGTGATTAAGGGTGCTTAATAGATTTGCAACCAATTGGAGATTGACACACAAGTACTTGTGTGTAAGACTTGTACTTATGGACATTGATTAGCATAATTTTTTGCCTTAAAAGGCCTAATGGGGCCAGCTATATAAATGCCCACTAATTCCTTCATTTAGCTTTTATTTTAATGTGTAAATTAGATAAATTAAAGGTCTAAGTTTGGGCTTGTATTTTATTTTTTTGGGCTTCTCCTTTAATTGTTTTGGGCCATATAATAAACATATTCTAACAATTTTTGTAAGACCCCAACTTATTATAAATGAAATTGAATTTCTCTATTTATTATTTTGAAATAGTAAGGGTTGAATTGATTAATATGGTTAGTTATGGGTAAATTGCGTAAATATTTTAAATAATCAAGTGGTTATAAAATATTCATTTTTATCGGAGAATATTCGTTTGGTCGTGAAATATTCTTCCTGTCGGGGAATATTCGTACGACGGCGCAATCTTTTGTGGGCCCCATAACGGAAAGTGATTGGATGAAGAAAACGACAAGTATAAGTTTTTTATAAATAACGGCGTAGTTGTTACCGTTAATACTGTTGGAATACCCGGTGGTTAAAACACAGTAATACGCGTTGTTGCACAGTAGCACACGGTATTGCACAAATTATTGATTCTTACGTAAGAAGACACTACTCAATAATTGTTACAGTAATTACTGTTCAATATTTTATTTTATTGATTCAATAATTGATACGTTGATATTTTATATTACTATTGTTTCAATAATTGTCACTATACAATATTTTTCATTATCGAAGCAATAATTCATATTATCTGAATAATATTATTAGATAACATTATTGGCAATGTCTGGAAAGTTCTGTCTAAGGAGAGGTTTGGTCACCTAATTGAGCGTCAGCAAGGAGAGATCCTTATTAGAAAGCGCTCTCTATCCTGGGAATGACCCGGTTGCCAGTACTATGATTCTGTAATATTATATGTGAATAATTAATTATTGATTTATATGATAAGGAAAATATTCATTTTATGTGGATATATATATGGAGAAATTTTTTTTAAGTGACAATTGTTGAAAATTGATATTTTATCTTTTCTGATAAAATAATATTTTATTATATTATTATAATATAATAATGGTGATATTTTTACAATGAATGTGTGATATATGAGTATATGAGGAGGAAGAGTATTTTTGTTACTAAAAATATTTAAAACATGTTAAACATGTTTGTGGACCCCATTTCTTGACTGAAATTTGATTATAGCCTGTAAAATCGCCCGAGTGGATTTCGGTCAATTTCTATTTGGAATTTGGAAAAACTTAAACTTACAAAGTTGTAGAGAATGAAATTTCCTATAAAAAGGACATGTGGTTCGAATTTTTCTGACAAAGGGCTATTTATTATGAATTATTGAAGTTTCGAAGTTCCGAAATAATTGATTTTTGGAAGTTTTAATTATTTATTTTATGAAAAACATTTTTTTTTACTTTTTTTAGAAGGTGGACATGTGAGAAATGCTAAGAGCTGATTTTCAAGAAGACGTATGAAATTTTATTATTAATAATATATTTTATTAAATTTTCTACTTTGGTGTTCTAAACATTTTCCTATAAAAGGGTGCTTAGGTTAGAATTGAAAATCACACCAGAAACACAAGTTTTCTCTCTTTCTCTCTCTCTCTATATTATCAGGCGTATTCTTGTGAGTATTTTGATACTTTGAGTGTTGCTATACAGTGCAAGTTCCCTTCAACACTATATTCAGTATTCCAGTCATAAGTATTGTCTTTTCAAGGTAAGAGATATTTTTTTAAATGATATTATTTCTTTCAATATTATTATGCTGGAATATTGGTAAGATTTTTCTTGTGAAGTTATTGTCTTTTAGTGTCGAGGTTACTATTCACGTTTACGACACTATTCACGAAAAAAATTAAATTTTTGTTTTTCCTCCAAAATATCTATTATGGATACTAGCTTTGATTGTATCCATGTTTTGATCATTCTTGAATTTTACTCCACTATGATTATTTATGAGGTATTTTTGGACATGGATAAACCAAAATACGAATCCTTAATATCTGTTATTTTGTTTCACTGGATTCGTTTCCTTTAAAATATTTTTCATCATCCTCAGTCCTAAATGGTGATATTACTGAATATCTTTGGCCTGTAGTTCAAAGATGAAAGATTTCTGATGAATATCTTTGGCCCGTAGTGCAAAGATGAACATGTGTTTAGATGAACATGACCAACTGATGAATATCTTTGGCCTGTAGTGCAAAGATGAATATTTGATTCAAGATGAATATTGATTGATGTTACAGGAATAAAATATTGATGATGAACTTTTAAATTCATAGATAATAGGAGATTTCATTCTCTACTTAACTCTTCTAATGAATTATTTTTTCCGCTGCGAATATTGATTTAAAACTGGTTGTCTATTGTATTCTATTAGATTTTTCCTTGTTGAGGACTAACGATAATTTGTTCTATATTATCTTAGTCATAATGTTCTTTACTGGGCTAGTTGAGCTCACCCTTTTCCTTTTTGTTCCATTTTTCTTCTCAGGAGGCGAGTATTAGTCGGGGTATGGAATAAAGGTTCTAGGAAGTTGTTTTAGTAGTCGTCACCATTTTTGTAAAATATTGTATCAATAATTGTAATGAGGACTTATTTGAGTGTGGATATTGTCTAGATGACAATATTTGTATTTAAACTCATAGTTTAAGTGTTGTTGTATTTTGCTCGACAGTTCCGTTTTTTTAAAAAAGTTTGTTTGTAAAAAAATTCTATTTTTTAAAAAATTCTATTTTTTTAAAACAAATCTGTTTTAAAAATTTTTTGTAAATATGTTATGCTTTTTTTTATTTTGAATTTTAGCATTTTTATTTTTATTAAATGATATATATTGTTTTATTTAAAATATATTTTATAATTAAGCCTGCCACGTCATCAGATTTTAACACCGTTTGTATTTTGTTAACGGCAGGGGCACAAGCGACCCAAAAATGTAACGTTAAGCGTACTTTTGGAAAAAAAAAATTAGTTTAGGGTGCAAGTGGGACATCGGGATAAACATCAGGGGCTTTTTTGACCCTTTTCCCTATATATATATATATGAAATGGGATTCCATCCACAGCAACCGGTTGTTGGGGAGCAACCCCTTTTTGCCCAGTCGTTACAACCTGTACCGGCCTTAGACAAATTTTTTTTATAAGCCGCTACATGTTGTAGCGGCTGGGCCAAAAGGGGTTGCTCCCAACAATCGGTTGCTATGTAATGGCTCCCTATATATATATATATATATATATATATATATATATATATATATATATATATAGAGAGAGAGAGAGAGAGAGGCCCACGTAAACTTAACTTGTCAGTATATTTATAAAAAATGAATATTTATTATTAAAATAATTCGGTCGGAAGAGCTTGTACCGGCTTACACATATTTTTTTTAATTTTTTTATTTCTCCATTATATGTCATGACTCAGCACATTAAAATGGAATAAAAAAATAAAATAAATTCCGGCTGGAAGAGCTTGTACCGGCTTACACATATTTTTTTTAAAATTTTTTTATTTCTCCATTATATGTCATGACTCATCACATTAAAATAGAATAAAAAAATAAAATAAATTCCGGCCGGAAGAGCTTGTACCGGCATACACATATTTTTTTTTATTTCTCCATTATATGTCATGACTCAGCACATTAAAATGGAATAAAAAATAAAATAAATTCTGGTCGGAACAGGCTGATACGGCCAGCATTAAAATAATAAAAAAAATTACGACAGGTACAGGCTGATACGGCTGGCATTAAAATAATATTAAAATAACAGCCGGTACAGGCTGATACGGCTTGCAATAAAAAATTGAAAAAAATAGCCGGTCGGTACATCTTGTCACGACTGACAATAAAAAATTAAAAAAAAATGATTTTATTCAAGCAATTCGCTGCTAAATAGATTCGAACTCGCAACCTCAAACTCCATACACTCGTCTTATGACCACCCAAGCACCACGGGCCTAGCTGTTAATTTCAACCAAAGATATATCTTTATATTAAAACTTTACCATCCCCCAAAATCTATATTCTTCCATTATTATTATATTACGATTTATTATTATTATTAAGTCTATATAATACATATGGGGGGTTTCTATTTAGAAATAAGTTAGTATCTATATTTATTATTATCCCCTTTAATATTTTTTCTTATTTTTGTAATAATATAAATAAAAAGATTATTAATATATTAAAAAAAATATCATTCTTTAATAAAATATAAATAATGATTTTATATTCATGTATTACTATTATTATTATATTCATGTATTACTATTATTAAAAATAATATTAATAATGATTTTTAATATTAATATAAATAATTAGATTATTAATATTATTCCGAATAAAAATATCCATATAGTTCAACAAAATAGATAAATTTTTTTCGTATTAATAATATGAAGTGGTTTTATGTGATTCAATAATATTCATATTACTAAGTTATGAATTTGAAAATCCCATAAAGTTCAACCAAATAGACGTTCTTATTAATTAATATGTACATTAGATAACGTTCGATAAGTTCTATATCTTAGAGGCTGGAAGTAATCTTGCGGATTTCTTGTAGAGCTCCCACGCGACGCGGTAACAAAAGACTGTGACATCTTCCAAGGACCACTTCTCTTCAGAAATATTACCATTTGCCCTAACGAAACAGTCAACATACTTGCATACAAAAATGCCACAGTCTGAGTTGTTGTGTTGTTTCGGTCGAATCTTTAAGGTCTGCACAGTAGGATTACCGCTGGGCAACTCACGCGTCGAATTACCATTTCGCAAACAAAATGGTATCAAATGTACCTGCATGTCCAAAGTAGTTGGTTAATAATTTTTTAATATTAAAGGACATTATAAAATTAAAATATTTTAAAACTAAACATACCGCAACTTTAACCAATTCTGAGTACATTTTATGTAACTTAATATACTTAGTGTCATTGTAGTACGGGTCAATTATGGTAACCATCCAATCTTCAACTGCGAATAGGAACAAGACAAAATGGCGTTGATTGGTACTACACACCGGCATGAATATGTATTTTCATTCGTGTAAAGGTGGACAAACATCTTAGTTAACATACGGATCGCAAAAAATAATAAATATTCTCCATATTAATTTAATAAATGTAACACATATAATTAAATTAATCTACCATAATTACGTCAATTAATTATTTAATCTAATAATTAAATCATCGAAAAATATTTATTTAATTCAATAAATATTAAAATTAATTACAAAATTCTCGTTCGTCACATCTTTCCCCCCTTAAAAGGATTCTGTCCCCAGAATCACGACTCAATAAATTTGACCTGTTACATTCTCCCCCCTTACAAAGATTCTGTCCCCAGAATCGGTTACACATAATTAACTAAATAAATGAGGGTAATTCTTCATCATATTTTCTTTTAGTTCCCACATAGCTTTGTCAGCGTTGTGGTTCCTCCAAATTACCTTAACAGAAGGTATAACTTTATTTTTGAGAACTTGTTCTTTTCGGTCGACAATTTGGACAGGAATTTCTTCGTAAGATAAGTCTTTCTCAAAATGTAGGGGGTTCATATTCAATTACATGCTTGTAATCGGCCTTGTAGGGTCGTAATACAGAAACATGGAAGATGTTGTGGACATTCTCGAGTGCTGGAGGTAAGGCTACCTCGTACGCAACTTCTCTGATTCTTCTCAGTACTTCAAAGGGTCCAATGAATCTTGGGCTCAATTTCCCTTTCTTTCAGAACCTGATCTTCCCTTTCCAAGGAGAGACCTTCAAGAAAACATAACTACCTGATTCAAACTCGATATTTTTACGATATGGATCAGCGTATTTCTTCTGTCGATCTTGAGTCGCTACCAGTCGTGCTCGGATCACTTTGACTATTTATGCCGTCTTCTGTACCAATTCTGGCCCTAGCAATTGTCTTTCACCAACTTCATCCCAGTAAAGCGGAGTTCTACACTTTCTGCCGTATAACGCTTCGTAAGGCGGCATGCCTATACTAGCGTGGTAACTGTTGTTGTAGCAGAACTCTACTAATGGTAGGTGATTATCCCAATTTCCTTTAAAGTCCATCACACAGGCTCTTAGCATATCTTCTAATGTCTGAATCGTTCTCTCACTCTGTCCGTCTGTTTGATGGTGGTAAGTTGTACTCATTCGTAATTGCGTACCCATGCATTCCTGAAGACGTTTCCAGAAAATTGATGTGAAGCGCTGATCCCTATCTGAAATAATTAATACCGGAACTCCGTGCCTCGAAACAATCTCTTTTACGTATAGCCTCGCCAACTGATCTAAGTTGAATCTTATTTTGATCGAAGGAAGTGTGCAGATTTCGTCAGTCGGTCAACGATAACCCATATTGCGTCGTAGCCATTCTGAGTCGTCGGAAGGCCAACCACGAAGTCCATTGTAATATGTTCCCATTTCCACTCTAGGATCTCTAACGGTTGTAACAATCCACTCGGTCTCTGATGTTCCGCTTTCACTTTCTGACAGGCCAGACACTTGGCAACACATTATGCAACATCACGCTTAAAATTCGGCCACCAGAAATATTGTCTAAGATCTTGGTACATCTTGGTACTACCAGGGTGAATCGAATATCGTGAATTATGAGCCTCGCTTAAAATATCTTCCTTAATCTCTTGAACTGGTGGTACCCAAATTCTATTATCAAATCTCAGTATTCCTTCCTTATCCATCTTAAATCTTGGTTCGGTTCCTTCAGATATCTTGTTTGTCACATTTTTACATTCTTCGTCCTGAAGCTGAGCCTCCTTGACTTTATCCACTAGGGTTATACCAGATTGCATCTGAAATATTTTCTCATCAATCTCCATAGGATGCTTCACTTCCAATTCCAGTTTCACTATTTCTGCAATTAGCTCGTCCTGAGCAGTCAACATCATCAACTTCTCCCGACCCTTTCTACTTAAGGCATCGGCAACGACATTCGCCTTACCCGAATGGTATAAAATCTCACAATCGTAGTCCTTAATTAACTCCAACCACCTTCTTTGATGCATATTCAAGTCCTTCTGCGTGAAAATATATTTCAGACTCTTATGGTCCGTATATATTTCACACTTCTCCCCGTAGAGATAGTGCCTCCAAATTTTCAAAGCAAAAACAACTGCAGCTAACTCCAAGTCATGGGTCGGATATCCCTTCTCGTAATCCTTCAATTGTCGTGGTGCATACGCAATGACTTTGCCGTTTTGCATCAGCACACATCCAAGTCCTTTATGCGATGCATCACTATAAATAACAAAATTTCCTGTATCATCCGGAAGAGATAACACAGGGGCCGTACTCAACCTCTTCTTCAATTCTTGAAAACTTTCCTCACACTTATCCGTCCAAACAAATTTCACAGCTTTTTGAGTTAAATTCGTTAACGGAGTTGTGATCTTAGAAAAGTCTTGTATGAACCTTCTATAATATCCTGTCAATCCAAGAAAACTTCGTACTTCCGACGGCGTCCTCGGTTGATCCCAGTTAATCAAGGCTTCGACTTTGGATGGATCTATCAAAATTCCATTTTTATCAATCATGTGCCCAAGAAATCGCACTCGTTCAATCCAAAATTCGCATTTTGAAAACTTGGCATACAACTTTTCCCTTCTCAATACTTCCAACGTTCATCTCAAATGCTCTTCGTGTTCTTCTTTAGTTTTTGAATAGACCAAAATGTCATCTATAAATACCACTACGAACTTGTCCAAAAACGACTTGAACACACCATTCATTAGTCCCACAAATGCTGCAGGAGCATTCGTAAGACCAAACGACATTACTAAAAATTCTTAGTGACCGTATCGTGTTCTGAACGCACTCTTTGGTACATCCTCCAGCCTCACCTTCAATTGATGATAACCGCTTCTCAAGTCTATCTTGGAAAAGTATCTCGCTCCCTTCAATTGATCAAATAGGTCGTCGATCCTCGGTAATGGATATCTATTCTTAATCGTGACCTTATTCAGTTCTCTATAGTTAATGCAGAGTCGCATCGATCCATCCTTCTTTTTCACAAGCAACACCGGCGCTCCCCACGGTGATACGCTCGGTTGAATGTACTTCTTGTCCAACAATTCTTGTAGTTGTACCATTAATTCCTTCATCTCTACTGGTGCCATTCGGTATGGTGCCTTCGATATTGGAGCAGTTTCGGGCTCCAAATTTATCACGAAATCTACCTCTCTATCTGGTGGAAGTCCTGGTAAATCGTCTGGAAATACGTCGACGAAGTCCCTCACAATCGGTATTTCTTCTACCTTCGGATTCTCTTTTCGACTGTCGACTATGTAAGCTAAGTATCTTACACAGCCTTGTCTTAACAACTTCCCGGCCTACATCATCGTCAGACAACTCGTTTGTCTAGGCGACTTGCTACCATAAAACACAACCTTTGATGGAGTCATAAGGTTAATACGCTTTTTTTGGCAATCAATTACAGCCCCGTAATTGAATAACCAGTCCATTCCCAAAATAACGTCAAATTCCCCAAGTCGAATAGGGATAAGATCTACGTTCATGATATCACCCTTAATATCCACTCTACAGTTCTTAAACATATACTTAACAGGAATTATCTCCCTATCCGCAATTTCTATATTCATGGGATATTCTAACTCATCCATAAGCAAATCTAAACTATTAGCAAAGTCTTCGGATATAAAGGAACAAGTAGCACCCGAATCAAATAAAACATAAGCATTAATTTCATTGATCGGAATGATACCTGACACCACATCACGAGACTGGATTGCATCCTGCACCGTCATATTGAAAGTTCGGGCGGTCGGTCGGTTTGTTGCGGTTGGTCCGGTGATGGTTAAGGCATTTCCACTGTTATTTCCCCGGTTTCCTCTTGATCCTGACCCTCCCGATCCTTTCTTGGGACAATCTTTTGCTAGATGGTCCTTCGAACCACAAGTAAAACAAGCACCCTTCTTTGGGTTTGGACAGTTTGGTGCTATGTGGCCTTCCTATCCATAATTGTAGCACACTCTTTTTCCTTTCATACAAACTCCCAGATGGGCTTTGCCGCAAGTCGGGCATGCTTCAATTCTTTTCTTCTGACTACCTTGTTGATTCCCCGATGATGAGCTGTCGTTCCACCTTTTCTTCTGATTAAAATTTCCACTTCCTGTGCCACTTCCACTGGCCTTGTTATTAATTTCACCTTCACTCTTCTTCTTCTTCTGATCTTGGTTGTACTTGGTCACTGCGTCGCTTCCTCCTTCGGCGAGGATGGCCTTTTTCAGTACTCCAGCAAACGTGTTTAGCTGAAACATTGATACCTTGCTATACACCCAAGGCTTTAGTCCTTGCTCGAATCTTCTGGCTTTTCTTTCGTCCGTGTGTACTTGATACGGGGTGAACCTCGCTAACTCGTTGAATTTAGTCGCGTAGTCTCAGGTACACTCATGTTTCTCTGCTTCAGTTCCAAAAATTGAACTTCAATCTGATTCTGCGAACTAGTTGGGAAATACATTTCGAAAAACATTTCTTTAAATCTCTCCCACGTAATTACACCTTCACCTCCTCGCACTTTATTTTCTTTCCACCAGTAGCTAGCCTCAGACTTCAACATAAACGTTGCAAAAGAAGTCTTCTGGTCTTCTCTAACCCTAGCAACATCAAAAACCTTCTCCATTTCTATAACCCACGTTTGAGCCTCAATTGGGTTCATGGAACCTTTGAACTCTGGCGGTCCCACCGCCTTGAAGTCCTTAAATGTTGTGTTTGGTGGAGCTTGAGGTTGGTTATTCATGGCTCCAGTCAGTAAGTTCACCAACTACTGCACGGGATTAGCGTTGGCATAATTGTTATTATTGGTTGACCCTTCCTGAGCCAGTTGACGTTGTTGTCTTCTCCTTGGAGGCATTTTTCTATTAAATAAATGCTTTATTAGGACTTTATTTATTTCTATAAATAGTTAAGGCATTACTCAACAATTTAACATATCACTTAACACATCATCTCAAATAACTTGATATATTTTTATTCAAATCAAAGTTTTAACATTAAACGATAGCATAACTGCTATTTACATCAACTATCCTGGAATAAAGAATCCACAGGATTTAAAACATTCAAATATTCTTTCGTTCATAAACACGTCAGAATTTACATAAAAAAACTAATTAAGTTCTTCACATAATTAAATAAATCATATCACTGTCAATCAAGGTACTGACTAGGCTTTCTACGCTCCTCTTCTAAGATGCGATGCATCGTCCTGCGATCCATCATGTATAATGGTAGTCCTTCGAACTGGATTGGGTACCTCAAAACTCGATCTTGGGTCTCATTCATTGCCTTGTTAAGTGTAAAGTACGTTTCCCCAATATTAGATTTCTTTGCATGACTATCATCCTTTGCACAATCAGCTCGACGCGATTCTCTTACCCAGCCTTCCTCTGCTATGTTCAGCCTTTCAGAGGTTTCCTTCAGTTCCTTCTTCAGTTTCTCTATCTCCTCGGTCTTATCTTCAGTTTGACCCTTCTCATGGACCAAATCTCATTCTACATTTGTCAGTCGAGAGTGAAGAGTTGAAATCTCCCTCTCCTTCTGCTCTAGAGTAATATGCTGAATAACCGCTCGCTCAGTCAAATCCTGGACCTCATCTCGTAACTCTACGTTATGGTCGTATAACGTGTCATACATCTCAGCATCAACGGTGTACCGTGGTAACTCCTCTTCTTCCTCTTCCTCTTCCTCAACAAATTCCTCCTCAGGATCAATCTCAGGCTCATGCTCCTGACCAACAACGGTGATTAATGGAGATGACTCCCTCTGTACCAGCTGCTCCCTAACGACATGAATGTCTCGGGACTCCTCCTTTGTAGGTACTATAAGTACTCGGGGTTCTTCCTCCCCAGCTTGACTAGCTTCTCCAACATTCGACATCCTGACAACAAAATTTTTAACTTTTAGTTACTAAGTCGTATCATCTAACGCATACTTTAACACATAAACACATAAGGTCTTTTATTATCTTTAATAAATTACATAAAGTCATTTCTTATAACTCGATAAGAGTTTTCCATCACTATCTTCTTTCTATAAGGCTACTACCTAAGGTTGTTCCCCCACCTAAGGTTCATAACCTACAACTTTGATACCAACTTGTGACACCCCCAAATCCGGGTACTTCAATTCCACGGGATCTGGTGTTCACTGTATAAATATCATCTATCTATCTACCCATAATAAATGCAAACCATGCAATAGATAGAATAAAAATCTTCCCCTTAAGGGTTACAACATCCAATTAATAATAATACAATCCCAGGTTAAACTAACCTTAAACATCTGTGCGGAATCATAAACAAATAAGTCTTAAATAACATCATTAACTCAAGTCTTAAACAAAAATACATCATCTAATAAAAATAACAAGTCTTCATCACTTGCTAACTTTGCCTTTGCCTTTACTAGTGGAAGGTTCATCGGTTCTTTCGTTCTTAACTGCAATGTTATTATAAAGCAAGAGTGAGCACTATTGCCCACAAGTATAACAATGAAATAACAGTATAATAACATGCGAGTGAATTAAAGACATCTGAATAAAAGTTCAACTTTTGAATCAAGAATGAATAACAAGAATCAAAAGAATTCTGAGGGTCATAAGACCTTGAACTATGTCCTAGGTTAACAAGGGTTATACTTGAAACCTTTAACGGTCATAAGACTATGGAACTTTCTTCTCGTACTTAGGGGGATCAGCCCTTAGTACCATACTGTGCACAATATCTTAACGCTAATGCATAAGTAAATCCCTTTACAGGGTTGTTCATCTCAGTTTGACATTCGAATCCGCACCAAAGGAAGTTTGGTTTGGATAATTCAATAAGGGTTCTGAAACTTAGAACATTCATCGACTAAGGACTAGTTAAATCAATAAAGTTCACTAGTCTAATATGGTTCAACAATAATGATATTCAATTCGAATAATAATATCAAGAAGTATACAATAGAACAATTATTGTATAACTGAATCATGCTTTGAAAAGATAATAAATCTTTAATATAACATTCGAACTTGAATAATAGTAATGATAATTCACTTGAGGTAAATAATAAACTTGAACAATAATGAAAAGTAGGGTTAGGAAACTTGCCTCGTGCGTAGGCTAAACGATTACTACTTCCGTTCACCACAAATCCAACACACATACCATATGTATTCACGACATTCATTAGTTACATTTTCACTTAATTATTTAGTATAAACTCTACTTTATTTAACAAATCATTACCCTTCAAATTTAATTACTTAATTAAATTAGAATATTTTCATTCTCTTACTATTATTACACTCGAATAAATTATTTAATAATAATTTCCATCGAATATTTATTTTATTCCATAAACATCTCAATTAAAATATTTACTTTATTTTATAAATATTTTAATAATAATTTTCATCGAATATTTATTTTATTCCATAAATATCTCAATTAAAATATTTAATTTATTTTATAAATATTTTAATAATAATTTTCATCAAAAATTTATTTTATTCCATAATATCTCAATTAAAATATTTAATTTATTTTATAAATATTTTAATAATAATTTTTATCGAATATTTATTTTATTCCATAAATATCTCAATTAAAATATTTAATTTATTTTATAAATATTTTAATAATAATTTTCATCGAATATTTATTTTTTATTTTTATTTTGACCGTCGGGGCGGGTTAATGTAGTTTGGTAATGCCCGCCGGGGGCGGGGTTACCCAGGCTCATTTTCTGCAGTTCTGCAGTTCGCGAACATAACAAGGCCAATATAGGCCAAAAATCAATCACAAGTAAAATTATACATGAATATGGCCATAACTTCCGATTAGTTATTTTTACACGAATTTAGACTTACCCAATCATTGTAATACATATATAATCATTACTTAACCCATCTAGCATGATTTTTAACAAGTTACAACACATAATTTGCAAAATTAACACATTTACTTCCAGTGTTCTTGATGTTCTTGAAGGTTTTAAAAATAAAACATGAAAATTGTCACTACGAATTCGTTATAACACTGAATCCGTTTATTTAAATTTTGGTCTCTTCGTATCAACATGCATAACAACATACAAGTGTAAAATTTAGGGATAATATACGATCAATACATAAAATACCACGTATAAGGCCATATGGCCAAAACCCAAACTCTGTAAATTTTGAAATAGCAAGTCATCGTATTATGAAACTTATGATATGGTTTACAAAGTATATATAATTAAATACGATGTGATGTGCCATAACACATACAAAACCCATAATCATTACTCCTATCTCAATTACAGAGGCTTTACAGTATGAATGAAAGCCATTTTCATAAAACTCAAATAACGTAAAAATATAATTTGGTTTAGAGAAATTACCCAGAGTATAGATTACGAAGAGGTAATCCAAGATGATCCTTTCACAATTACCTGATGGTTACACACTCACAATATCTCTAATTCTCACAAATTTTCTCTGATAAATTCTCAATCTCTCTCCCTCTCCGCTCTTCCAGACTTAGAATAATAAAAGAAAAGAAAAGAAAATATCGTATTATAAGAACTCGACTGACGCGCAATAATGGTCAATTAACCCAGTCATGGGTAACTACTAGTAACCCCCACTAAGGCCATGTTTGGCTAACATAATAGATTTCAAAACTCCTTTAATTTAATAAAGCTTTATCATATAGTTTAATTCATGTCACACCCACTTGCACAATAATTCATATATCTTATTTAATATAAATAAAATATAATAACTTCTCATAAATTTACATAGTCATATATTTAATTTTCTCATTAATTAATTATATTAAATTATTAAATCTCTAATTAATAAATAAATTAATTAGAATAACATCAGGCTTAATTAAATAATTCATTTAATTCAATAAGCTGACATAATTACATACTTGAATAATAAATATTCTCCATATTAATTTAATAAATGTAACACATATAATTAAATTAATCTATCACAATTGCGTCAATTAATTATTTAATCTAATAATTAAATCATCGAAAAATATTTATTTAATTCAATAAATATTAAAATTAATTACAAAATTCTCGTTTGTCACATTTTCCAACTCTGGAGGTAAAACTACCTCATAAGCCACTTCTCCAACTCTTCGTAGTATCTTGAAAGGTCCAATAAACCTTGGTCTGAGCTTTCACTTCTTGCCAAAACGAATTTTCCCCTTCTAAGGAGAAACTTTTAGGAATACATAATTTCCTACGTCAAATGCACGATCTCGTCTGTGTTGATCAACATACTTTTTCTGTCTGTCTTGGGTTACTACCAATATTGTCCTGATGAGTTTGACAACCTCAGTAGTTTGCTGTACCTATTTTGGTCCTAACAGTTGGCGTTCACCGACGTCATCCCAACACAGTGGAGTTCTACACTTTCTGTCGTATAATGCCTCGTAAGGCAGCATGGCGATGATCGCGTGGTAACTGTTGCTGTAGGAAAATTCCACCAATGGTAAATGTTCTTCCCGGCTTTTTTTGAAATCCATGATGCATGCTCTCAGCATATTTTCCAGTGTTTGGATCGCTCGTTCGCTTTGGCCATCTGTTTATGGATGGTATGTTGTACTCATTCGTAATTGTATTCCCATACACTCTTGTAGTCTCTTCCAAAAATTTGACGTGAATCACGGATCTCTATCTGACACAATTTATACTGGCACTCCATGCCTCGAAACGACCTCTTTAACGTATAATCTTGCCAACTGATCAATATTGAACCTAATCTTAATTGGCAAAAAGTGTGTTGATTTTGTCAGACTGTCCACTATCACCCAAATCACATCGCATCCTCTCTGAGTAGTTGGAAGACCCACCACAAAATCCATTGTGATGTGTTCCCACTTCCATTCTGGTATTTCTAACGGTTGAAGTAATCCGCTTGGTCTTTGATGCTCGGCCTCTATTCTTTGACATGTCAAGCCTTTCGTGACACATTCTGCAACATCTCTTTTCATGTTCGACCACCAAATATGTCGCCAAAAATTTTGATACATCTTCGTACTTCTCAGATGAATCGAATATCTTGAGCTATAAGCTTCTGTTAAGATTTTGTCTTTAAGCTCTGGTACTGCTGGAGCCCAAATTCTTTCCTCGAACCGTAGTAGTCCTTCGGTATTGATCTTTTATTTTACATCACTACCCTCAACCACTTTCTCTTTGATTGTCTCACATTCTTTATCTTGTAGTTGAGCATTCTTCATTTTGTCCACCAAAGTTGGAGCTTCTATTTGGTATATTTTTTCATCGATTTCTTTTGGAAATTTGATTTCCAACTCTAGCCTTGCCATTTCTGAAATAAGCTCTTCCTGGTTGGTTAACAACATCAATTTTTCTCGACCTTTTCTGCTTAAAGCATCTGCAATCACATTTGCTTTGCCCAGGTGATAAAAGATCTCATAATCGTTATCTTTTATCAATTCCATCCATCTTCTTTGACGCATATTCAGGTCCTTCTGTGTGAAGATATACTTCAGACTTTTATGGTCTGTGTAGATCTCACATTTTTCTCCATAGAGATAATGTCTCCATATCTTCAGAGCAAATACTACTGCAGTCAATTCTAAATCATGAGTTGGATACCCTTTCTCATAATCATTCAATTGTCTTGATGCATAGGCAATAACTTTGTCGTTCTGCATAAGAATGCAACCCAACCCTTTATGTGAGGCATCACTATACACCACAAAGTTACCTGTACTATCTGGTAATGACAACACAGGTGCCATACTTAATTTCTTCTTCAAGTCCTGGAAATTTTCTTCACATTTCTTCGTCCAAACAAATTTCACACTTTTTCTTGTCAAATTTTTTAATAGAGTGGTTATCTTAAGAAAAATCTTGAATAAATCGTCTGTAATAACCGGTCAGTCCCAAGAAACTCCTCAGTTCCGATGGTGTTCTTGGTTGTTTCCAATTGATTACAGCTTCCACTTTTGATGGATCCACTGAAATCCCATCTTTGTCAATCACGTGCCCAAGAAATTATACACGATCTAGCCAAAATCGCACTTAGAGAATTTTGTGTACAACTTTTCCTTTCTTAGTGTTTCCAATGTCAAACGTAAGTGTTCCACGTGTTCTTCTTGAGTTTTGGAATATACCAAAATGTCGTCGATAAATACCACTACAAACTTGTCTAGGAATGGTTTAAACACCTTGTTCATCAAATCCATGAATGCAGCAAGGGCATTGGTCAAACAAAAAGACATCACCAGAAACTCGTAATGTCCATATCGAGTTCTGAATGTCGTTCTAGGTATATCCTCCTTTCTTACCTTCAACTGGTGATACCCACTTCTCAAATCTATTTTCGAGAAGTATTTAGCATCCTTCAACTGGTCAAACAAGTCATCTATTCTTGGCAATGGGTATTTATTCTTAATAGTGACTTTGTTAAATTCTCTATAATCAATGCAAAGATGCATTGATTCATCCTTCTTCTTTATAAATAACACCGACACTCCCCACGGTGATACGCTTGGTTGAATATACTTCTTGTCTAGCAACTCTTGCAATTGCACCATCAGTTCCTTCAGCTCTACCGGAGCCATTATGTATGAGGCCTTCGATATCGGTGCAGTTCCTGACGCTAAGTCGATCACGAACTCAATCTCTCTGTCAGGAGAAAGTCCTAGCAAATACTCTGAAAACACATCTACAAATTCCCTAACCACTGGTATCTCTTCCAATTTCACACCCTTCTTCTGAGTATCGACTATGTAAGCTAAATAACCCACACAGCCTTGACTCAACAATTTCTTGGCTTGCATAATCATCAGACATTTCATTTGTCTAGACGATTTACTACCAAAGAATACTACCTTTGACAGAGTCATAAGGTTTACACACCTCTTTTGGCAATCAATTACCGCTCCATATTTGAACAGCCAATCCATTCCCAAAATAACATCAAACTCACCAAGTCTAATCGGAATCAAATCTACCATCATGATATTCCCCTTAATATTCACCATACAGTTCTTGTATACGAACCTAACAAGAATTACCTCCTTATTCGCAATTTCTATGTTTAAAGGATAATTCAATTCTTCACTAGGTATTTCTAATTTCATAGAAAATTCATCAGATTTAAACGAGCAAGTAGCACCCGAATCTAATAATACATAAGCATTTATGTCATTGATTGGGATAATACCTGACACCACATCTTTTGATTGCACAGCATCTTGCACAGTCATGTTGAAGGTTCTGGCTGTGGGTTTGTTTGATGTCGTTGGTCCAACAATGGCCTATGTACCTCTACTGTTACCTCCTTTGCTTCTGGTTATCTCTCCATCCTTCTTTTTAGGGCATTCACGAGCAAAGTGATCCTTAGATCCGCAAGTGAAGCAATTGTTCTTCTTAGGTTGAGTGCAATTTGGGGCAATGTGACCCTCCTGGCCACAATTGAAGCATACACGTTTCCCCATCAAGTACGCACCCTTATAAAACTTTCTGCATGTAACACATACTTTAAACTTATTATTTTTTGCTGGTTACCTTGCTGGTTTCCAGCACCCACGTTCCCATTCCACTTCCTCTTCAAATTGTTGTTGTCGTTTCCACTACTACCACCTCCATTCTTAATCTCCACTTCATTCTTCTTCTTCTTCTGTTCTTGATTAAACTTTGTCACTGCCTCACCTCCACCTTCTGCGAGTATTTCTTTCTCCATCACTGCTGCGAAAGTCTTTAACTGGAACAGGGAGACCCTACTGTACAACCAGGGCTTCAGTCCCTGTTCAAACCTCTTCGCCTTACGTTAGTCCGTGCTGACCTGATATGGCGCAAACCTTGCCAACTTGTTGAATTTAGCAACATACTCAGATACCGTCATCGTTCCCTACTTCAGTTCCAAAAATTGCACTTCTAGCTGACTCATTGAACTCTCTAGGAAATAGGTCTCGAAGAATATCTCCTTAAACCTATCCCAGGTCATTACTCATTGTCCTTCTCGGGTTTTATTGGCCTGCCACCAATAACTAGCCTCTGCTTTTAACATGGATGTTGCGAAAGCAGTCTTTTGATTATCCCCTACCCTAGAGACATCAAACACCTTTTCTATCTCTATAATCCCGGTATGTGCCTCGACTAGATTCATGGACCCATGGAATTCAGGTGGTCCAACCGTCTTGAAATCCTTAAACGTTGTACCTTGGTTCTGTGGTTGATTCTACAACGCTCCTGTCAGTAACGTCACTAGTTGTTGAACGGGGTTAGCATCAACATTGTCGTTATTGGCTCCTTCAGTGGTTCTCTATCGTGGTGGTTGACGTCTTGGAGGCATTTTCTGTTAAAAATACACTCATTAGATTATTACTCATCTTCTTTAAGTATTTTTTACTTAACTTGCCTCCATAAAAGAAATAACCACATAAAACATAACACTTTGAATGAAATAATAACTTTTATTTATTCATAATCTCTTTGAAAATCTAAAACAATAGCATCACTACTATTTACATTACTTTCTTAAACTTCAAAAGTTTCAGGACAACATCATCATCATATCCCATAGGTTACATAACACTTGGGATTTATAATTTATTTAACATTTTATTAATCGCATAACAACTACGATGTTCTACTAAGATACTGCTTAGCCTTACTACGTTCTTCCATCATGATTCAGAATATTATTCTGCGATCTAATATGTATTATGGCAGCGTCTCGAACTGAATCGGATAACCCATGACCCGATCCTGAGCTCGCTTAATCACGGTGCTGAATACTCTATTCATCTCTTCCATCTTCATTCTCTTTGCTTGTGCATCTTTCACTGCTATTCCGGCTCATTGAAACGCTTCCTCATATGTGTCTTCGGCTCTTGCCCTCTTAGTAGCTTTTTCCTTCAGCTTGTTCTTCAGTTCTGCGACCTCCTCGATCAGTTGTTCTTTCTCTCCTTCAGTGTGTACTAGCTTCTCCTCGACATTAGTCAGTCGTTCCTCACGATCCTGGATCTCGTCGTCCTTCTGTGTCATTGCAGTCTGTTGTTCATCTACTATCTCTTGTAATTCCTCGACTGTATCCTGAAGTTCCATGTTACGGTCGTAGACTTCATCGTACATACGAGTGGCTATCGAGGTTAGCGGAGTCTCTTCCTCCTCATCCTCGTCATCCTCATCCTCCTTTGGCAACTCAACGAGATCCTCCTCATCTGTTTCCACATCATCATCTGCCTCTTTAACCACTATGACAAACGGAGCTGACTCCCGTGGCAGTAGTTGTTCCCAAACAACCTGAATGTCGCGAGGCTCCTCCTCTATAGGCATATGAGGTCCTTCCTCCCTAGCCTGATTGGATTCTCCAACATTAGCCATCCTGACAACAAAATTTTAAGTTTTAATTATTAACCATTACTACTCGACACTCAGGAGCACATAGCTTATAAACACATAAGCACATAAGTGTTTTATTAATTCTTCCTTAAAACTCGATAAGAGTTTATCACCACTATCTTTTCAAAGGTTACTTCCTAAGGCTTTTCCCTACCTAAGGTTCATAACCTAAAGCTTTGATACCAACTTGTGACACCCCCAAATCCTAGTACTTCATTACCTCAAGATTTGGTGTTCACTTAATTAAAACATTCATATCTAACTACCCAATCATAATAAAAATTGAATAATAAACCTTCCCTTAAGGGATTACATTAATAAAATCTCCCAGGTTATCTATCCTTTAAATACAATCATTCAAATGCGGAATTTAAATAAGATCTTTACAATAATTCAAATAAAGTCTGATAATAAAATATCAAAAGATTACAAGTCTTTAGTACTTGTTCATCTTTCCCTTTCCTATACTGGTGCTAGGTACATTGACCTTCTCATCCTTAGCTGTAATGATTATATAAGCAAGAGTGAACAAACAAAGCTCACTTGAAATAATAATGGATAAACTTTACAACATTTGTCAAATAATAGGCTCAATAGAACCGAATGATATGTTCTATTAACATTCTGAAATATACACTGAGGGTCTAATGACCACGAACCATGTCCACAGTTATAAGTAATCTTTCAACTTAAACTTTAACAGTCATAAGACTATAAGGACTCTACGTACTTAGGGGGATCAGCCCTTTGTACAATGTATTGTGCACAAACATTTCAACGCTAAGCGTAAACCCCTAATAATAGGGTTGTTCATCTCAATATTTAGATTACAAGTCCGCACCAAAGTATGTTTGGTTTGGATACATTTCAAGGTAATTTGGAATTCAACGAACATCAACTAAAGATTAGTTGAATAAAATGAAATCACATTATGCTATGGAATAAATCATAAGTGAATTAACATTGTGTATTAAAGTTATGCTTTAAGAATAATCTAATAGCATAAAAATTGAATAACTATCACCTACCTTGCTTGAATAATATTAAGCCAAGGTTATTTAGAATTGAATACTAAGCATGCATAACGAATAACAATTTGAATAATAAAAACTATCCAACAACAATATATTAGATTATATAAACTTGCATGTTATTTGGCAAGTTAAAGACAAGAATAAATTTCTTAACATCAAAGTAAGGTTTAGAAATCTTGCATCCTCATGAACAAACTAGATATAAGAGCTTGCGAAGTTACAGTTGAAATAGGACAACTAATCTTGCATAACAATAAACAAACTAGCTTAACGAAAGTGTAGAGTTAGAAAACTTGTTCCCTTGTAAATGTAGAATTAGAGAACTTACTCAATGTAAAAGGATAAGTTTAGAAACTTGCACAATTATTATAAGAGTAGAGTTAAAGAACTTGCCTCGAGCGTAAGCCATAATATTAAACTCACGTTCTCCTACATATAAGTTTAGAATCACCATCTATTAGATATACTAACATTCACATTCCAACATAACACGCATTATTAGTTAGACTTATTATTTAAGCAAAAGTCTTAAACTACTATACAAATATCATAAATTACAAGTGTTAACCTTCACATTACCTATTTACTATTCATCATGCTCACTAAGTTCTAATATAGCACGTTCATCACTTACTAATCATTCAAACTTTGAATTTATCAATTACATATCATGGTTCTGTTTTAACCTTCTTACTACATGTTTGACACTTAATCATAACCTTAGACCAAGTGGTAAGGCTTCCCCAAAATCTACAGCAGCAACAGAAAGCTCTGCATCAGATCAGTGTATGGCGCATCTGGGCAGTTTTTAGCCTTGGCACCAGCGCAGCTGCGCTGGTGCACAGACAGTAGTAGAGTCGGCTATTAACAGTAGTCGACTTTAGCCCAACAAACACTAATTTCCCTCACAAAATAGTAATATTAACATATAAAATAAATATAAAACTATCATAAACATGATTGCTAACATATTCATCAACATAGAACAATTTAACAACACTACTAACTATTTTAATTTCTCAAATTTCTCAATTTTCATATGAAAACTCCATTTTTGAGTTTCTTCACAAAAATCAACACTGTGATTTCAATTCCTCACCAAATCACTTCGTTCAAGTTATATTTCCTTCGTTTCTTAATGAACTAGCATAAACAAGCTTCAATTTGCAGTTTAACATATGAATTGACCATCAAAATTGATACTTACACAAGCAACATAAGAAAATATTCATACGAACATACACTGTCATATTTTTTTTCCTACTTTTATCTGAATTTAGCATGCAATTTCCTTTTTTAAACACTAGTTTTAACATCACAAACACATATAATCATCATAATTTAATTGTATAGCAACAATTCAAAACATAGAAATTCACAGAGTATAAAATTGTTGTCGTAGAATATATATATATATATATATATATATATATATATATATATATATATATATATATATAATACTAAGGTTTAGATAAAATACCTTCAAATTGCTTGAAATCCTTGTTATCACCACTGAACTTTCTTTGAAAAACTCAAGAATTCTCTCAAACTCTCTCAAGTTCTTTCTTTGAATTCTCAGTGTTCTTCTTAGGCTTAGCAACTTAGCAACTAGACTATCTAATGAGTAAAAGAAAACTGATAAAACCTTAATACTAATACTAATTAGGATATCAGTTATAAAATAACATACAAGTTATATTTATATAATATTTATTATTTTATTTATTTTATTATTATTATAATTAAAAAGGAAATCCAAAAGTCATAGGGCTTTGTTTGGCAAAGCTCTAAAAATAAAGACTTAATATACTTAAGCCTTGTTTAAGTAAACTCAATTAAAACTACTTTAATTTATTTTAATACTCCTTATAATATAGTTATTTGTCACACTATATTTAATTAAGTTTTCATACTTAATTAAATAATTCAAATAATAATTTATTAAATATATCATTTAATCACATAATTCAATACAAATAATTAACCATCAAATTGAAATATCAATATAATAATAATTTCCTTAACTCATTAATTATTTATTTAACAAATAATTAACCAAATAAAAATGAAATCAATTAAACAATATTTATTCAACGATAAATACATCCTTTATATATTTATATAATTCAATAAATATTTAAAATTTACAATTAAAATCTGGATTGTTACATATAAACCCTAATCTCGTGCTAGATCCTTAAGGCTTCATTAGATTTTCTAATTTTGTGCTTAAATATGTTCTATGTTATGTTATTTAGCGATCTATGTTGATAAAACATGAATCCATAACATTTAAATGAATTAAAATGAAGATTTAAACAAGTTGGAAAAACCCTAAAAATATGGTCTTACAGTCAAATATTAGGGCATGTAGATCTCATTCTGTTAATTGTTAGATCTGTTAAGTGTATCCTTGTTATAGTATGTCATGAGGAGATTAAACTAGAAGTGGAATCATGACCATAGCATGTCTAGATTGAAACTTATTCATGGTTAAACTGTAAGACCCCAACTTTTTATAAATAAAATTAAATTTTCTCTAATTATTATTGTGAATAATAAGGTGTTAATTGATATAATATTTTGGTTATGGGTGAAATGTGCAAATTTTACAAAATAAGTAAGTGGTTATAAAATATTCATTGTTGGCGGGGGTATATTCGTTTGGTCATGGAATATTCTTGTTGTCGGGGAATATTCGTACGATGGCGCAACCATTTGTCGGCCCCATAACGAAAAATAGTCGGATGAAGAAAACGAAAAGTTTGAGTTTTTACAAATAACGACGTAGTTGTTACCGTTACCACTGTTGGAATACCCGGTGGTTAAAATATAGTAATACGCGTGGTTGCACAATAGCACACGGTATTGCATACTATTTTTTAATTATTGATTCTTACATAAGAAGACACTACTCAATAATTGTTACAGTATTTACTATTCAATATTTTATTTTATTAATTCAATAATTGATACATTGATATGTTATATTATTGTTGTTTTAATAATTATCACTGCACAATATTTCCCATTATCAGATCAATAATTCATATTATTTGAATAATATTATTAGATAGCATTATTGACAATGTCTAAGGTAATTATGTCTAGAAAAGGGGTTTGGTCACCTAATTGCACGCCAATAAGGAAAAATCCTTATCGGAAAGCCCCCTTTTTCTTTGGAACGACGTGGTTGTCATAATTGTAATTCTGTAATATTATTTATGAATAATTAATTATTGATTTATATGATAAGGAAATATTTATTTTATGTGGATATAAATGATGGATATATTTATTGTGGTTATAAATGAAGGAATAAATGCTGAGGTGTTTTATCAGTATTTTGTCGGAATAGATGTTTTAAAAATCGTCCATATGTGGATTTCGGTCATTTTTCGTTTGGAATTTGGAAAAACTTAAATCTACAAAGTTGTAGAGAATTTAATTTCCTATGGAATGGACATAAAATGTAAGACCCCAACATATTATAAATAAAATCAAATTTCTTCTAATTATTATTGTGAATAATAAAGTGTTAATTTGATATAATGCTTTGGTTATGGGTGAAATGTGCAAAATTTGCAAAATAAGCAAGTGGTTATAAAATATTCATTGTTGTCGGGGAATATTCGTTTGGTCGTGGAATATTCTTTCTGTCGGGAAATATTCGTACCACGGCGCAGTCATTTGTGGGCCCCATAACGGATAACAGTCGGATGAAGAAAATGACAAATTTAAGTTTTTATAAATAACGGCGTAGTTACCGTTAACAATGTTGGAATACCCGATGGTTAAAATACAGTAATACGCGTGGTTGCACAGTAGCACACGGTTTTGCACAGTATTTTTGAATTATTGATTCTTACGTAAGAAGGCACTACTCAATAATTGTTATAGTAATTACTGTTAAATATTTTATTTTATTGGTTCAATAATTGCTGCATTGATATTTTATATTATTGTTGTTTCAATAATTGTCATTGCATATTATTTCCCATTATCAGATCAATAATTCATATTATTTGAATAATTTTACGAGATAACATTATTGGTAATGTCTAGAAAGTTCTGTTAAGGAGAATATTAGTCACCTAATTGCGCGCCAGTAAGGAGAAATCCTTATCGGAAAACCCCCTCTTTACTGGGAACGGCCTGGTTGTCATAATTGTGATTCTGTAATATTATTTGTGAATAATTAATTATTGATTTATATGATAAGGAAATATTTATTTTATGTGGATATAATTGATGGATATAATTATTTTATGTGGATATAATTGATGGATATATTTATTTTATGTGGATATAATTGAAGGAATTAATGTTGAGGTGTTTTTGTCAGAATGGAGGTATTAAAAATTAAATCACTGTACTTGAGATATATTGTGTGAGTTTTAATTTTTAATCTGACCATTGGATCGTTGTGATTTTTGGATATATTATACATATATAAGTTGAGTATATGTCCACAAATTTTGAACCATTAGAAATGAACGTATAATTTGTTATGATATTTAAGAGGCGACTGATTCCGAAATTAGGTTTATAAATGATTTTGGTGGAAAATTCTAGAATTGAGTGGGCCCCACTTGTTGTTGGTAAAGAAATGTACTGAATTTTATTTCAAATGTGGTGGGTGGCAATAGTAGCAGGTAAAAGCCATCAGGTAGTAGGTCAAGTCTGCTTCGGCGTGCTAACATTTTCCTATAAATAGAGGGCTAAGTTAGAATTGAAAATCACACCAGAATCATATGCTTTCTCTCTTTCTCTCTCTATATTATCGAGCGTATTTTGTGAGTATTTAGATACTTTGTGAGTTTCTATTTATCAGTGCAAGTTTCCTTCAGCCTTATACCGATATTCCGATCAGAAGTACTGTTATTTTGAGGTAAGGGATGTTATTTTCTTCGTAAATGATATTATTTCTTTCGATATCATTATGCCAAAATATTGGTCTGAACTTTTTATCAAATTTGGAACTTTTTATGTCGGGGTTACTATTCATGTATACGACACTATTCACAAATACGGCATTATTCACCAAAAAATGAAATTTTCTCCTTTTTATCCAAGATGTCTATTATGGTTACTATCTTTGATTGTATCCAAGTTTTAATCTTTATTCTTGAATTTTGCTTCAAAATTGGTTATTATGGAGTATTATTGATCTTGGATAAACTGTAATACGAATCTCTAATATTTGTTATTTTGTTTCACTAGATTCATTCTTTTAAAATATTTTTCATCATCCTCAATCCTATATGATGATATTACTGAATATCTCTGGCCTGTAGTGCAAAGATGAATGATTACCTAATGAATATCTTTGGCCCGTAGTGCAAAGATGAACAGGTGTTGAGATGAACATGACCAACTGGTGATACAAATGAATATCATTGGCATGTAGTGCAAAGATGAATATTTGATTCAAGATGTATATTGATTGATGTTACATGGATAAAATATTGATGATGGACTTTTAAATCTTAGAAGATAGTGGAATTCTTTCTCTACTTGACCCTTCTAATGGATTGTTGTTTACGCTGCAGTTGTTGATCTAAAACTTATTGTCTATTATATTTTATCAGATTTTTCCCTATTGAAGACTAATGATAAATTATTGTATATTATCTTAGTCATAATATTTTTTACTGGGCTAGTTGAACTCACCCTTTTCATTTTTGATCTATTTTTCTTCTTAGGAGGTGAGAAAGTAGCAGGAACTAGCCGGGGTATGGAGTGATGGATCAGGATAGTTGTATTATTAGTCCTCATTATTTTGTAAAATAGTGTATCAATAATTGTAATGAGGACTCCTTTTGAGTTTGTACACTCTCTATTAGAAAATAGTTGTATTCAAACTCACAGTATATATGTTGTCGTATTTTGCACTACAAATGTATTACTGAAGTTGTATTTGTTTATGTATCATGTATTTGGCGACTCAGAATGGGTGATGTATACCTATTTTGGGGGCGTCACATAAAATTTGAATTTTTCTGATAAAAGGGCTATTTATTATGAATTATTGAAGTTTTGAAAATAAATGTTTTTTTATTAAAAACATGGGTGGGCCCCACTTTTGGTTGGTGAGAAATGTGCTGGAATTTATTTTCAAAAGTGGTGGGCGTGAATAGTAGCAGGTAAAGCCATCAGGTAGCAGGTCAGTTTGCTATGGCGTTCTAAGAATTTTCCTATAAATAGGGTGCTTAATTAGAATTAAAAATCACACCAGAAACAAGCTTTCTCTCTCTTTATATATTATCGGGCGTATTTTGTGAGTATTTAGATACTTTGTGAGTTGTTATTCAGTGCAAGTTTCCTTCAGCCTTATACCTGATATTTCAGCCGGAAGTACTGTTCTTTTGAGGTAAGGGATGTTATTTTCTTCGTAAATGATATTATTTTCTTCAATATCATTATGCCGAAATATTCATATGAATTTTATTGTGGAATTTCTACCTTTTTGTGTCAGAGTTACTATTCACGTATACGACACTATTCACGAATACGACATTATTCATAGAAAAATGAAAATTTCTCTTCTTTGTCCAAGATATCTATTATGGTTACTATCTTTGATTGTATCCATGTTTTGATCTTCATTCTTGAATTTTACTCCACTATGGTTTATTATGGAGCATTTTTGAAGTCGGATAAATTGAAGTATGAATCCCTAATCTTTGATCTTTTATCTCACTGGATTCATTTCTTAAAAATATTTTTCATCATCCTTAGTCCTAAATGATGATATTGCTGAATATCTTTGGCCTGTAGTGAAAAGATGAATGATTAACTGATGAATATCTTTGTCCCATAGTGCAAAGATGAACAGGTGTTGAGATGAACATGACCAACTGGTGATACAAATGAATATCTTTGGCATGTAGTGCAAAGTTGAATATTTGATTCAAGATGTATATTGATTGATGTTACAGGGATAAAATATATATGATGGACTTTTAAATTCATAGATGATAGTAGATTTCATTCTCTACTTAACTCTTCTAATGAATTGTTAGTTCCGCTGCGAATATTGATCTAAAACTGGTTGTCCATTATATTTTATCTAATTTACTGAAGGCTACCGATAACTTGTTGTTCATTATCTTAGTCATAATATTCTTTACTGGGCTAGTTGAGCTCACCCTTTTCTTTTTTGTTCCATTTTTCTTCTCATGAGGTGAGAATATAGCAGGAACTAGTCGGGGTATGGAGTGATGGTTCTAGAAAGTTGTTTTAGCAGTCCTCACTATTTTTGTAAAATTGTGTATCAATAATTGTAATGAGGACTCCTTTTGAGTTTGAATACTGTCTATTAGACAATATTTGTATTTAAACTCACAGTATATGTGTTGTCGTATTTTACACGACAATTGTATTAATGAAGTTGTATTTTCTTCTGTACCATATATTTGGCGACTCAGAATGGGTGATGTATAACTATTTTGGAGGCGTCACAGTTGGTATCAGAGCTTAGGGATATGGTCTCTGGCGGAGATCGAGGAATAGAACTAGGAGGGGAGAGACGAGTAATCCTTCGCTAGTGTATCGTACCTAAACTTATTTGGTTTGTCAGTCGGAGCATATGGTTAATATGTGATATGTTAATTTGTTAATTAACCCTTGTTTTGTGGTAGTATTTAAGAATGACAGCTGGAAATATTAACAATGGAGTGAATGAGACCGTGGAGACACCTTTAATCACCACCTAGGGGAACGTGCAAAACGAAGGCAATATTCCTCATGTAAACAACACTACCGAAAAAATGATGAATGATGGGATGTTTAGAAGCTTTTTGCAGTTCGTGCAAAATAAGACGAGGGAGACTCGTGTACAAAATACGGGTGGAAATGATAGCAACACATGGCTTATCACATCCAAGCAGTTCAAAGAGTTGGGACCACCAGAATTTGTGGGAAAGCCTGATCCGATCAAGGCGGAGACATGGGCTAAACAAATTACCAATATATATGATATCTTGGGATGTACGGGGGAACAGAAGGTTCCATTCGCCACCTTTATGTTCCATGGTGAGGTAGACTATTGGTGGGAGTCTGTGAAGCGTACCCAACCAGCCTCACTCAATATATCTTGGGAAACATTTCAAAAACTATTCAATGACAAGTACTTTCTGGAAATTATTCGTCATATGAAGGAGGTAGAGTTTATTAAACTGAAATAAAACAACATGACGGTGTCCCAGTACGAGGCGAAGTTCATAGAGTTATCCATGTTTTCACCTCATTTGGTAGAGAATGAGGAATGAATGACGAGGATGTTTTTGAGAGGTCTAAAACCCGAGATTCGGCAATATCTTATCTGTCATAAATTTTTTTTATATTCAGATGTTGTAAATAGGGCACATTTATTAGAGCAAGATAATGAGTATGTTCAATCGAGGGACCACAACCAGGGTCATACCGGTGGCAACAGTCATCGGAGCAATGAAAACCAGCGGGGAGGAAAACATTCGAACAAAAGAGATAACCACTCTGGTGGCAATTATGGCCATGATGGTAGAAGAAGCGAGTCGGGGGAAGATTTCAAAAAGAAAAGGTACAACAATGATAATGTGAAGACGTCAGCACAAACATCAACTATTTCAAGGGGAGGAGAATGAGCACCAATCGTTTGTTATAAATGGTGGAAAGAGGAACACATCAGCCCAAACTGCCCACACCAATATAAGGTGTGTTATGACTGTGGAAATGAAGGTCATATAGCTAGAGATTATATTGTTGCAAAACCAAGTTCAACGGGGATGATGACTACAAAGGATGTCCCGGACAAGTCAAAGTCGGCGGTTCCTTGAAGGGCGTTTGTTGTGACTTCCCAAAACGCGAAGAACCCGAAAGAGGTGACCACGGGTAAGCTAATCATAGACTCTTGCGAAGTTTATACCTTATTAGATACCGGTTCTACCCATTCTTTTATCTCTCCTGCTTGTGCTCAACGTTTGAACTTGACTCTGGAGAAATTAGACTTTGACTTACCTATACTATCTGGTAATGACAACATAGGTACCATGCTTAATTTCATCTTCAAGTCCTGGAAACTTTCTTCACATTTCTCCGTCCAAACAAATTTCACACTTTTTCTTGTCAAATTTTTTAATAGAGTGGCTATCTTAAGAAAAATCTTAAATAAATCGTCTATAATAACCGGCCAGTCCCAAGAAACTCCTTACTTCTGATGGTGGTCTTAGTTTTTCTCAATTTATTACAGCTTCAACTTTTGATGGATCCACTGAAATCCCATCTTTGTCAATCACGTGCCCAAGAAATTATACACGATCTAGCCAAAATCGCACTTAGAGAATTTTGCATACAACTTTTCCTTTATTAGTGTTTCCAATGTCAAACGTAAGTGTTCCACGTGTTCTTCTTGAGTTTTGGAATATACCAAAATGTCGTCGATAAATACCACTATAAACTTGTCTAGGAATGGTTTAAACACCCTGTTCATCAAATCCATGAATGCAACAAGGGCATTGGTCAAACCAAAAGACATCACCAGAAACTCGTAATGTCCATATCGAGTTCTGAATGTCGTTCTAGGTATATCCTCCTTTCTTACCTTCAACTAGTGATACCCACTTCTCAAATCTATTTTCGAGAAGTATTTAGCATCCTTCAATTGGTCAAACAAGTCATCTATTCTTGGCAATGGGTATTTCTTCTTAATAGTGACTTTGTTTAATTCTCTATAATCAATGTAAAGATGCATTGATTCATCCTTTTTCTTCACAAATAACATTGACACTCCCCACGGTGATACACTTGGTTGAATATACTTCTTGTCTAGCAACTCTTGCAATTGCACCATCAGTTCCTTCAGCTCTACCGGAGCCATTTTGTATGAGGCCTTCGATATCAGTGCAGTTCCTGGCGCTAAGTCGATCACGAACTCAATCTCTCTGTCAGGCGGAAGTCCTACCAAATCCTCTGAAAACACATCTACAAATTCCCTAACCACTGGTATCTCTTCCAATTTCACACCCTTCTTTTGAGTATCGACTATGTAAGCTAAATAACCCACACAACCTTGACTCAATAATTTCTTGGATTGCATAATCGTCAGACATTTCATTTGTCTAAACGATTTGCTACCATAGAATACTACCTTTGACTGAGTTATAAGCTTTACACACCTCTTTTGGTAATCAATTACCGCTCCATATTTGAATATCCAATCCATTCCCAAAAAAATATTAAACTCTCCAAGTCTAATCGGAATCAAATCTACCATCATGATATTCCCCTTAATATTTATAATACAGTTCTTGTATACGAACCTAATAGGAATTACCTCCTTATTCGTAATTTCTATGTTTGAAGGGAAATTCAATTCTTCACTAGATATTTCTAACTTCATAGCAAATTCATCAGATATAAACGAGCAAGTAGCACCCGAATCAAATAATGCATAATCATTTATATCATTGATTGGGATAATACCTGACACCACATCTTTTGATTGTACAGCATCTTGCACAGTCATGTTGAAGGTTCTGGCTGTGGGTTTGTTTGATGTCGTTGGTTCAACAATGGCCCATATACCTCCACTGTTACCTCCTTTGCTTCTGGTTATCTCTCCAGCCTTCTTCTTAGGGCATTCACGAGCAAAGTGATCCTTAGATCCACACGTGAAGCTAACGTTCTTCTTAGGTTGAGTGCAATTTGGGGCGATGTGACCCTCCTGGCCACAATTGAAGCATACATGTTTCCCTATCAAGCACGCACCCTTGTGAAACTTTATGCATAAAACACATGCTTTAAACTTCTTATTTTGCTGGTTACCTTACTGGTTTCCAGCACCCACGTTCCCATTCCACTCCCTCTTCAAATTGTTGTTGCAGTTTCCACTACTACCACCTCCATTCTTGATTTCCACTTCATTCTTCTTCTTCTTCTTCTTCTTCTTCTTCTTCTTCTTCTTCTGTTCTTGATTGAACTTTGTCACTACCTCGCCTCCACCTTCAGCGAGTATTGCTTTCTCCATCACTGTTGCGAAAGTCTTCAACTGGAACAGGGAGACCCTACTGTACAATCAGGTCTTCAGTCCCTGTTCAAACCTCTTCGCCTTGCGTTCGTCCGTGCTAACTTGATATGGCATAAATCTCGCCAACTCGTTGAATTTAGCGGCATACTCAGATACCGTCATCGTTCCCTACTTCAGTTCCAAAAATTACACTTCTAGCTGACTCTTTGAACTCTCTAGGAAATAGGTCTCGAAGAATATCTCCTTAAACCTATCCCAGGTCATTACTCCTTGTCCTTCACGGGTTTTATTGGCCTTCCACCAATAACTAGCCTATGCTTTTAACATGGATATTGCGAAAGCAGTCTTTTGATTATCCCCTACTCTAGCGACATCAAACACCTTTTCTATCTCCATAATCCAGGTATGTGCCTCGACTGGATTCATGGACCCATGGAATTCAGGTGGTCCAACCGCCTTGAAATCTTTAAACGTTGTACCTTGGTTCCGTGGTTGATTCTAAAACGCTCTTGTCAGTAACGTCACTAGTTATTGAACGGGGTTAACATCAACATTGTCGTTATTGGTTCCTTCAGTGGTTCTTTGTCGTGGTGGTTGACGTCTTGGAGGCATTTTCTGTTAAAAATACACTCATTAGATTATTACTCAACTTCTTTAAGTATTTTCTACTTAACTTGCCTTCATAAAAGAAATAACCACATAACACATAACACTTTGAATGAAATAATAACTTCTATTTATTCATAATCTCTTTGAAAATCTAAAACAATAGCATCACTACTATTTACATTACTTTCCTGAACTTCAAAGTTTCAGGACAACATCACCATCATATCCCATAGGTTATATAACACTTGGGATTTATAATTTATTTAACATTTTATTAATCGCATAACAACTACGATGTTCTACTAAGATACTACTTAGCCTTACTACGTTCTTTCTCCATGATTCAGGACATTATTCTGCGATCTAATATGTATGATGGCAGCGTCTTGAACTGAATCGGATAACCCATGACCCGATCCTGAGCTCGATTAATCACGCTGCTGAATACTCTATTCATCTCTTCCATCTTCATTCTCTTTGCTTGTGCATCTTTCACTACTATCCCGGCTCGTTGAAACGCTTCCTCATATGCGTCTTCGGCTCTTGCCCTCTTAGTAGCTTCTTCCTTTAGCTTGTTCTTCAGTTCTGCAACCTCCTCGATCAGTTGTTCTTTCTCTCCTTCAGTGTGTACTAGCTTCTCTTTGACAATAGTCAGTGGTTCCTCACGATCCTGGATCTCGTCATCCTTCTGTGTCATTGCAGACTGTTGTTCAGCTACTATCTCTTGCAATTCCTCGACTGTATCCTGAAGTTCCACGTTACGGTCGTAGACTTCATCGTACATACGAGTGGCTATCGAGGTTAGTGGAGTCTCTTCATCCTCGTCCTCATCATCATCATCCTCCATTGGCAACTCAACGGGATCCTCCTCATCCGTTTCTACATCATCATCCTCTTCTTCAACCAGTGTGACCAACGGGGCTGACTCCCGTGGCAGTAGTTGTTCCCCAACAACCTGAATGTCGTGAGGCTCCTCCTCTATAGGCATCTGAGGTCCTTCCTCCTTAGCCTGATTGGATTCTCCAACATTAGCCATCCTGACAACAAAATTTTAAGTTTTAATTATTAACCATTACTACTCGACACTCAGGAGCACATAGCTTATAAACACATAAGCACATAAGTGTTATATTAATTCTTCCTTAAAACTCGATAAGAGTTTATCACCACTATCTTTTCAAAGGTTACTTCCTAAGTCTTTTCCCCACCTAAGGTTCATAACCTAAAGCTTTGATACCAACTTGTGACATCCCCAAATACTGGTACTTCATTACCTCAAGATTTGGTGTTCACTTAATCAAAACATTCATATCTAACTACCCAATCATAATAAAAATTGAGTAATAAACCTTCCCTTAAGGGATTACATTAATAAAATCTCCCAGGTTATCTATCCTTTAAATACAATATTTCAAATGCGGAATTTAAATAAGTTCATTACAATAATTCAAATAAAGTCTGATAATAAAATATCAAAAGATTACAAGTCTTCAGTACTTGTTCATCTTTCCCTTTCCCTTACTGGTGCTAGGTACATTGACCTTCTCATCCTTAGATGTAATGATTATATAAGCAAGAGTGAGCAAACAAAGCTCACTTGGAATAATAACGGATAAACTTTACAACATTTGCCAAATAATAGGCTCAATAGAACCGAATGATATGTTCTATTAACATTTTGAAATATACAATGAAGGTCTAATGACCACGAACCATGTCCACAGTTATAAGTAATCTTTCAACTTAAACTTTAACAGTCATAAGACTATAAGGACTCTACGTACTTAGGGGGATCAGCCCTTCGTACAATGTATTGTGCACAAACATTTCAACGCTAAGCGTAAACCCCTAATAATAGGGTTGTTCATCTCAGTATTTAGATTACAAGTCCGCACCAAGTAAGTTTGGTTCGGATACATTTCAAGGTAATTTGGAATTCAATGAACATCAACTAAGGATTAGTTGAATAAAATGAAATCACATTATGCTATGGAATAAATCATAAGTGAATTAACATTGTGTATTAAAGTTATGCTTTAGGAATACTCTAATAGCATAAAAATTGAATAATTATCATCTACCTTGCGTGAACAATATTAAGCCAATGTTATTTAGAATTGAATACTAAGCATGCATAACGAATAGCAATTTGAATAATAAAAACTATCCAACAAAAATATATTAGATTATATAAACCTGCATGTTATTTGGCAAGTTAAAGACAAGAATAACTTGCTTAACATCAAAGTAAGGTTTAGAAAACTTGCATCCTCATGAACAAACTAGATATAAGAACTTGCAAAGTTACAGTTGAAATAGGACAAGTAAACTTGCATAACAATAAACAAACTAGCTTAACGAAAGTGTAGAGTTGGAAAACTTGTTCCCTTGTAAAAGTAGAATTAGAGAACTTGCTCAATGTAAAAGGATAAGTTTAGAAACTTGCACAATTATTATAAGAGTGGAGTTAAAGAACTTGCCTCGAGCGTAAGCTATAATATTAAACTCACGTTCACCTACATATAGGTTTAGAATCACCATCTATTAGATATACTAACATTCACATTCCAACAGAACACACATTTTTAGTTAGACTTATTATTTAAGCACAAGTCTTAAGCTACTATACAAATATTAGAAATTACAAGTGTTAACCTTCACAATACCTATTTACTATTCATCATGCTCACTAAGTTCTAATATACCCCATTCATCACTTACTAATCATTCAAACTTTGAATTTATCAATTACATATCATGGATCTGTTTTAACCTTCTTACTACATGTTTGACACTTAATCATAACCTTAGACCAAGCGGTAAGGCTTCCCTAAAATCTGCAGCAGCAATAGAAGGCTCTGCATCAGATCAGTGTATGGCGCAGCTGCGCCAAACACAGCGCAGCTGCGCAGTTTTTAGCCTTGGCACCAGCGCAACTGCGCTGGTGCACAGACAGTAGTAGAGTCGGCTATGAACAATTGTCGACTTTAGCCCAACAAACACGAATTTCCCTCACAAAAGAGTTATATTAACATATAAAATAAATTTAAAACTATCACAAACATGATTGCTAACATATTCATCAACATAGAACAATTTAACAACACTACTAACTATTTTAATTTCTCAAATTTCTCAATTTTCATATGAAAACTCCATTTTTGAGTTTCTTCACAAAAATCAACACTGTGATTTCAATTCCTCACCAAATCACTTCGTTCAAGTTACATTTCCTTCGTTTCTTAATGAACTAGCATAAACAAACTTCAATTTGCAGTTAGCATATGAATTGACCATCAAAATTGATACTTACACAAGCCACATAAGAAAATATTCATATGAACATACACTGTCATATTTTTTTTTCTACTGTTATCCGAATTTTGCATGCAATTTCCTTGTTTAAACACTAGTTTTAACATCACAAACACATATAATCATCATAATTTAATTGTATAGCAACAATTCAAAACATAGAAATTCACATAATATAAAATTGTTGTCGTAGAACATATATATATATATATATATATATATATATATATATAATACTAAGGTTTAGATAAAATACCTTCAAATTGCTTGAAATCCTTGTTATCACCACTAAACTTTCTTTGGAAAATTCAAGAATTCTCTCAAACTCTCTCAAGTTCTTTCTCTGAATTCTCAGTGTTCTTCTTAGGCTTAGCAACTTAGCAACTAGACTATCTAATGCGTAAAAGAAAACTGATATAACCTTAATACTAATACTAATTAGGATATCAGTTATAAAATAACGTATAAGTTATAATTATATTATATTTATTATTTTATTTATTCTATTTATTTTATTATTATTATAATTAAAAAAGAAATCCAAAAGTCATAGGGCTTTGTTTGGCAAAGCTATAAAAATAAAGACTTAATATACTTAAGCCTTGTTTGAGTAAACTCAATTAAAACTACTTTAATTTATTTTAATACTCCTTATAATATAGTTATTTGTCACACTATATTTAATTAAGTTTTCATACTTAATTAATTAATTCAAATAACAATTTAATAAATAAATTATTTAATCACATAATTCAATACAAATAATTAACCATCAAATTGAAATATCAATATAATAATAATTTTCTTAACTCATTAATTATTTATTTAACAAATATTTAACCAAATAAAAATCAAATCAATTAAAGAAATATTTATTCAACGATAAATACATCCTTTATATATTTATATAATTCAATAAATATTTAAAAATTACAATTAAGATCTGGATTGTTACATATAAACCCTAATCTCGTGCTAGATCCTTAAGGCTTCATTAGATTTTCTAATTTTGTGCTTAAATATGTTCTATGTTATGTTATTTAGTGATCTATGCTGATAAAACATGAATCCATAACATTTAAATGAATGAAAATGAAGATTTAAGCAAGTTGAAAAAACCCTAAAAATATGGTCTTACGGTCAAATGTTAGGGCATGTAGATCTCATTCTGTTAATTGTTAGATCTGTTAAGTGTATCCTTGTTATAGTATGTCATGAGGAGAGTAAACTGGAAGTGGAATCATGACCATATCATGTCTAGATTGAAACTTATTCATGGTCAAACTGTAAGACCCCAACTTTTTATAAATAAAATCAAATTTCCTCTAATAATTATTGTGAATAATAAAGTGTTAATTTGATATAATATTTTGGTTATGGGTGAAATGTGAAAATTTTACAAAATAAGCAAGTGGTTATAAAATATTCATTGTTGTCGGGGAATATTCATTTGGTCGTAGAATATTCTTGCTGTCGGGGAATATTCGTACGATGGCGCAACCATTTGTGGGCCCCATAACGGAAAACGGTTTGATGAAGAAAATGAAAAGTTTGAGTTTTTTCAAATAACGACGTAGTTAACACTGTTGGAATACCCGGTGGTTAAAATACAGTAATACGCGTGGTTGCACAATAGCACACGGTATTGCATAGTATTTTTGAATTAAACATTCTTACGTAAGAAAGCACTACTAAATAATTGTTACAGTAATTACTATTCAATATATTATTTTATTGATTCAATAATTGCTACGTTGATATGTTATATTATTGTTGTTTTAATAATTGTCATTGCACAGTATTTCCCATTATCAGATCAATAATTCATATTATTTGAATAATATTATTTGATAGCATTATTGACAATGTCTAAGGAAATTCTGTCTAGGAAAGGGGTTTGGTCACCTAATTGCGCGCCAATAAGGAGAAATCCTTATCGGAAAGCCCCCTCTTTCCTGGGAACGACGTGGTTGTCATAATTGTGATTCTGTAATATTATTTATGAATAATTAATTATTAATTTATATAATAAATAAATATTTATTTTATGTGGATATAAATGATGGATATATTTATTGTGGTTATAAATGAAGGAATAAATGCTGAGGTGTTTTATCTGTATTTTATCGGAATAGATATTTTGAAAATCGTCCGTATGTGGATTTCGGTCATTTTTCGTTTGGAATTTGGAAAAAACTTAAATCTACAAAGTTGTATAGAATTTAATTTCCTATGGAATGGATATAAAATGTAAGACCCCAACATATTATAAATAAAATCGAATTTTCTCTAATTATTATTGTGAATAATAAGGTGTTAATTTGATATAATGCTTTGGTTATGGGTGAAATATGCAAAATTTGCAGAATAAGCAAGTGGTTATAAAATATTCATTGTTCGTAATATTCTTTCTGTCGGGGAATATTCATACAACGGCATAGCCATTTGTGGGCCCCATAACGGATAACGGTCGGATGAAGAAAATGAAAAATTTGAGTTTTTACAAATAACGACGTAGTTTTTACCGTTAACACTGTTAGAATACCCGGTGGTTAAAATACAGTAATATGCGTGGCTGCACATTAGCACACGGTTTTGCACAGTATTTTTGAATTATTGATTCTTACTTAAGAAGGCACTACTCAATAATTGTTACAGTAATTACTGTCAAATATTTTATTTTATTGGTTCAATAATTGCTACATTGATATTTTATATTATTATTGTTTCAATAATTGTCACTGCACATTATTTCCCATTATCAGATCAATAATTCATATTATTTGAATAATATTATGAGATAACATTATTGTTAATGTCTAGAAAGTTCTATCAATGAGAGGTTTGGTTACCTAATTGCGCGCTAGTAAAGAGAAATCCTTATCGGAAAGCCCCCTCTTTCATGGGAACGGCCTGGTTGTCATAATTATGATTCAATAATATTATTTGTAAATAATTAATTTTTGATTTATATGATAAGGAAATATTTATTTTATGTGGATATAATTGAAGGTGTTTTTGTCAGAATGGAGGTATTAAAAATTAAATCACTGTACTTGATATATATTGCATGAGTTATAATTTTTAATCTGACCGTTGGATCGTAATGATATTTGGATATGTTATACATATATAAGTTGAGCATATGTCCACAAATTTTAAACCGTTAAAAATGAACGTATAATTTTTTATGATATTTAAAAAGTGACTAATTCAGAAATTAGGTTTATAAATGATTTTGGCGGAAAATTCTAGAATTGAGTGGGCCCCACTTGTGGTTGGTGAAGAAATGTGGTGAATTTTATTTTAAATGTGGTGGGTGGCAATAGTAGCAGGTAAATCCATCAGGTAGCAGATCAAGTTTGCTTCGGCCTGCTAACATTTTCCTATAAATAGAGGGCTAAGTTAGAATTGAAAATCACACCAGAAACATAAGATTTGTCTCTTTCTTTCTCTATATTATCGAGCGTATTTTGTGAGTATTTAGATACTTTGTGAGTTTCTATTTATCAGTGCAAGTTTCCTTCAGCCTTATACCGATATTCCGATCAGAAGTACTGTTATTTTGAGGTAAGGGATGTTATTTTCTTCGTAAATGATATTATTTCTTTCGATATCATTGTGCCAAAATATTGGTCTGATCTTTTTATCAAATTTGGAACTTTTTGTATGAGGTTATTATTCACGTATACATCACTATTCACGTATACGACACTATTCACAAATACGACACTATTCACCAAAAAATGATATTTTCTCCTTTTTGTCCAAGTTGTCTATTATAGTTACTATCTTTGATTGTATCCATGTTTTAATCTTTATTCTTGAATTTTGCTTTAAAATTGGTTATTATGGAGTATTATTGATCTTGGATAAACTGTAATACGAATCTCTAATATTTGTTATTTTGTTTCACTAGATTCATTCTTTTAAAATATTTTTCATCATCCTCAGTCCTATATGATGATATTACTAAATATCTTTGTCCTGTAGTGCAAAGATGAATGATTACCTAATGAATATCTTTGGCCCGTAGTACAAAGATGAACAGGTGTTGAGATGAACATAACCAACGGGTGATACAAATGAATATCATTGGCCTGTAGAGCAAAGATGAATATTTGATTCAAGATGTATATTGATTGATGTTACATGGATAAAATATTGATGTTGGACTTTTAAATCTTAGAAGATAGTGGAATTCTTTTTCTACTTGACTCTTCTAATGGATTGTTGTTTCCGCTGCAGTTGTTGATCTAAAACTTGTTGTCTAATTATATTTTATCAGATTTTTCCCTATTGAAGACTAATGATAAATTGTTGTATATTATCTTAGTCATAATATTTTTTACTAAGCTAGTTGACCTCACCCTTTTCGTTTTTGTTCTATTTTTCTTCTTAGGAGGTGAGAAAGTAGCAAGAACTAGCCGGGGTATGTAGTGATGGTTCAAAATAGTTATATTATTAGTCCTCACTATTTTGTAAAATAGTGTATCAATAATTGTAATGAGAACTCCTTTTGAGTTTGTACACTCTCTATTAAAAAATAGCTGTATTCAAACTCACAGTATATGTGTTGTCGTATTTTGTACTACAATTGTATTACTGAAGTTGTATTTGTTTATGTACCATGTATTTGGCGACTCAGAATGGGTGATGTATACCTATTTTGGGGGCGTCACATAAAATTTGTATTTTTCTGATAAAATGGCTATTTATTATTAATTATTGAAGTTTTGGAAATAAAGGTTTTTTTATTAAAAACATGGGTGGGCCCCACTTATGGTTGGCGAGAAATGTGCTGGAATTTATTTTCAAAAGTGGTGGGTGTGAATAGTAGCAGGTAAAGCGATCAGGTAGCATGTGACGCCCCCAAAATTGGTATACAACACCCATTCTGAGTTGCCAAATACATGATACATAAAGCAAACTATAACTTCAATAATACAATTGTCGTGCAAATTACGACAACACATACTGTGACTTTAAATATAAATATTTTCTTCAAGACAATATCCACACTCAAATAAGTCCTCGTTACAATTATTCAAACACTATTTTACAGAAATAGCGAGGACTGCTAAAATATCTTTCTAGAACCATCACTCCGTATCCCGACTAGTTCCTGCTATGTTCTCACCTCCTGAGAAAAATGGAACAAAAAGGAAAAGGGTGAGCTCAACTAGCCCAGTAAAAAATATTATGACTAAAATAATATACAACAAATTATCGTTGGTCTTCAACGGGGAAAAATCTGATAAAATATAATAGCCAACAAGTTTTAGATCAACAACTGCAGCGGAAACAACAATCCATTAGAAGAGTCAAGTAGAGAATGAGTTCTACTATCTTCTAAGATTTAAAAGTCCATCATCAATATTTTATCCCTGTAACAACAATCAATATACATCTTTAATCAAATATTCATCTTTACACTACAGGCCAAAGATATTCATTTGTATCACCAGTTGGTCATGTTCATCTCAACACCTGTTCATCTTTGCACTACGGGCCAAAGATATTCATCAGTTAATCATTTATCTTTGCACTACAGGCCAAAGATATTTAGTAATATCATCATTTAGGACTGAGGATGATGAAAAATAATTTAAAGAAAACGAATCCAGTGAGACAGAAGGACAAATAGTAGGGATTCATATAACAGTTTATCCAAGATTAATAATACTCTATAATAACCAATTTTGAAGCAAAATTCAAGAATAAAGATCAAAACATGGATACAATCAAAGATAGTAACCATAATAGACATCTTGGACAAAAAAGAAGAAAATTTCATTTTTCGGTGAATAGTGTCGTATTCGTAAATAGTGTCGTATACGTGAATAGTGCCGTATACGTGAATAGTAACCCCGACACAAAAATTTCCAAATTTGATAAAAATTCAGATCAATACTTTGACATAATGATATTGAAGAAATAATATCATATATGAAGAAAATAACATCCATTACCTCAAAATATCAGTACTTCTGATCGGAATATTAGTATAAGGCTGAAGGAAACTTATACTGATGAATAGAAACTCACAAATTATCTAAATACTCACAAAATACACTCAAAAATCTAGAGAGAGAAAGAGAGAAAACTTGTTTCTGGTGTGATTTTCAATTCTAACTTAGCCCTTTATTTATAGGAAAATGTTAGCAGTCTTGACCTGCAATCTGATGGCTTTACCTGCTACTATTCCCACCCACCACATTTGAAATAAATTCAGCACATTTCTTCACCAACCACAAGTGGGGCCCACTCAATTCTAGAATTTTCCACAAAAATTATTTATAAACCTAATTTCTGAATCAGTCACCTCTTAAAATCCACAACAAATCATACGTTCATTTTTAACGGTTCAAAATTTGTGGACATATACTCAACTTATATATGTAAAACATATCCAAAAATTACAACGATCCAACGGTCGGATTAAAAATTATAACTCACACAATATATCTCAAAAACACTGGTTTAATTTTTAATACCTTCATTCCGACAAAAATACTAATAAAACACCTTAACATTAACTCATTCATTTTTAACCACATTAAATATATCCAACATTTATATCCACATAAAAATATATATTTCCTTATCATATGAATCAATAATTAATTATTCACAAATAATATTACAGAATCACATTTATGACAATCAGGCCGTTCCCAGGAAAGAGTGGGCTTTCCAATAAGAATTTCTCCTTATTGGCGCAAAATTAGGTGACCAAACCTCTCCTTGACAGAACTTTCTAGACATTGCTAATAATGTTATCTAATAATATTATTCAAATAATATGAATTATTGATCTGATAATGGGAAATACTGTGCAGTGACAATTATTGAAACAACAATAATATAAAATATCAACGCAGCAATTATTGAATCAATAAAATAAAATATTGAACAGTAACTACTGTAACAATTATTGAGTAGTGCCTTCTTACGTAAAGATCAATAATTCATCAATACTGTGCATCCACGCGTATTACTGTATTTTAACCACCGGGTATTCCAACAGTGTTAACGATAACAACTACGCCGTTATTTATAAAAAACTCAAACTTGTCGTTTTCTTCATCCGGCAGTTATTCTGTTATGGAACCCACAAATGACTGCGCCGTCATACGAATATTCCATGACCAAATGAATATTCCCCGACAACAATGATTATTTTATAACCACTTGCATATTTTGCAAAATTTGCACATTTCACCCATAACTAGAGAATTATATTAAATTAATACCTTATTATTCACAAATATAATTAGAAGAAATTCAATTTTATTTATAATAAGTTGGGGTCTTACAACCTCCCCTCCTTATGAAATTTCGTCCTCGAAATTGACATATGTACCTGGTGTTTCGAAAAGGTGAGGATACCTCGCTTTTATTTTTGATTCCAACTCCCAGGTCATTTCTTCAATAGCATGGTTTCTCCATAAAACCTTAACTTGTGGTGTAACCTTGGTGCATAGGACATGCTCTTTCCTATCCAAGATCTTAACATGTACTTCTTCGTACGTTAAATCTTTGGCTATCTCGTCTGGTTCTAATTCAATAATATGGTTCGGGTCTTTCACATATTTACGAAGCATGGATATGTGAAAAATATTATGAACACGAGACATACTTGGAGGTAATGCGAGTCTATAGGCTACATTTCCTATTCGATCAAGAATCTCAAATGGACCAACAAATCATGGATTGAGCTTTCCTCTCTTCCCAAATCTTGTAACTCCCTTCCATGGTGCAACACGTAACAATACATGATCCCCAATATTAAATTCCACGTCTTTTCGATGAAGATCCGCATAACTCTTTTGTCGATCTTGTGCCGTTTGTATACGTTGTCGAATCATTTGGATCTTTTCTGTAGTCATGCGTACTAATTCTGGTCCCAACAACGTTGCTTCTCCCACCTCATCCCAGTATACTTGAGAACGACACTTTCGTCTATACAACGCCTCAAATGGAGCCATGTCTATACTTGCTTGATAACTGTTGTTGTAGGAGAATTCCACCAGTGGCAAGTACTTATCCTAACTTCCTTTAAAATCTAGGACATAAAATCTTAATATATCTTCAAGGGTTTGAATAGTCCTATCTGATTGTCCGTCCGTTTGAAGATGGTATGCTGAACTGAATCGAAAATCCATGCCCATAGCTTTCTGCAAGCTAACCCAAAATTGTGAAGTGAATTTTGGGTCACGATCTGAAACTATGGATACTGGCATGCCATGCAATCTCATAATCTCATTTATGTACATGCGAGCAAGACGTTCAAGGGAATAAGTCTCACGTATCGGTAAGAAATGGGCAGACTTGGTTAATCTATCAACAATAACCCAAATCGCATCTATGCCTTGAGAAACTTTGGGAAGACCTGTAATGAAATCTATAGTAATGTGTTCCCACTTCCATTTCAGAATCTCAAGTGGTTGTAATGGACCCTTTGGCAGTTAATGCTCCGCCTTTACACGTTGACAAGTTAAACACCTCGAGATAAACTCCGTGATCTCTCTTTTCATATTGTTTCACCAAAATGTATGTCGAATATCATGATACATTTTGGTACTCCCAGGATGGATTGCAAACGGGGTGTTTTGTGCCTCCATCATGATTTTATGCTTCAAGTCAGAATCGTTAGGAACACAAAGTCTGGAGTTGAATCTAAGTATTCCTTCTTCGGCGATTCTCGCTTCTGGAATAGCTCCTTCTTGCACTTTCTTCTTTATACATATCAGCTCCAGGTCCGTAGCTTGAGCAACTTTAACTTTATCGATTAAAGTCGGTTCTACTCATATATTCGCCATCATCATATGGGTCCCTATAGTCTTTAATTCTACCTCCATCCTTTGCAAGTCATACAGAATGGGCCTTTGCATTAACAATATCACACTCGTACTCGCATATGATCTTCTACTCAATGCGTCAGCTACTACGTTCGCTTTTCCAGGATGATATTGAATAGTGTGATCGTAATCTTTCAATAGTTCAAGCCAACGTCGTTGCCGCATGTTAAGTTCTTTTTGGGTGAAGAAATATTTGAGGCTTTTATGGTCCGTGTAAATCTCCACTTTCTCCCCATACAAGTAGTGTCTCCAAATTTTCAATGTGAATACGACTGCTGCCAACTCTAGATCATGAGTAGGATAATTCCTCTCATATTCTTTGAGTTATCGTGAGGCATAGACTATGACTTTCCCATGTTGCATGAGAACGCATCCTAACCCTTTGCCTGAAGCATCGCTGTATATAACAAATCCATCCGTACCAGATGGTATTGCCAGAACAGGTGCCGAAATTAGTCTCCTCTTGAGCTCTTGGAAACTCTTCTCACATTCCTCGCTCCATACAAATTTTGTATCTTTCCGAGTCAACTGAGTTAACAGAGTAGCGATTCGAGAAAATGCTTCCACGAATCTCTGATAATAACCAGCTAAGCCCAGAAAGTTACGTACTTCGGTCACCGACTTTGGTTGCTCCCAACTTTGTATTGCTTCAATCTTCGCCGGGTCGACAGATACTCCATGTTTTGACACCACGTGCCCAAGGAATGCTACTTTCTCAAGCCAGAACTCGCATTTTTTTAGCTTGGCATAAAGTTTGTTTTCACGAAGCCTTTCAAGTATCAGCTTCAAATGGTGCTCATGATCTACACGACTTTTGGAATAGATGAGGATGTCATCAATAAAGACAATAATAAACTGATCCAAATATTCCTTGAATACACGGTTCATCATATCCATGAAAGCATCAGGAACATTAGTCAATCCAAAAGACATGATTAAGAATTCATAATGCCTGTAGCGAGTTCTGAAGGCAGTCTTTGGAATATCCTCAGTTTTAATCTCCAGCTGATGATATCCAGAACGAAGATCGATCTTTGAAAAGAATTGTGCTCCTTGCAACTGGTCGAACAGGTCATCAATGTGAGGTAGCGGATACCTATTCTTGATGGTGACATGGTTTAATTTTTGGTAGTCAGTACAAAGTTGCATACTCCCGTCTTTCTTCTTTACGAATAAAATAGGAGCACCTCAAGGAGATGTACTAGGACAAATGAAACCAATGTCTAACAATTCCTGTAGTTGGACTTTTAACTCCTGAAGTTCAATATGAGCCATTCGATATGGGGTTTTAGAAATGGGTTTTGTACCCGGCTCAAGGTCAATAAAGAATTCAACATCACGTTCTGGGGGTAGACCGGGAAGTTCTTCAGGAAATACATCAGAAAATTCTCTAACAAAAGAAATATTATTCAAATCTAACTTGTCTTTGTTCAAATCCATAACATGGGCTAAGAAAGCTTGACATCTATTTTTCAATAAACGAATAGCTTTATGGCTTGATATAATAGTGACTGATTTTAGTTGTTTAGTTGTTTGAATTCTTATGACAGGTTGGTTAGGAATATAAAAACTAACAACTTTACGAAAACAATCAATTTTGGCATGATGAGTGGTTAACCAATCAATTCCTAAAATCACTTCAAAAGAAAGTACCTTTAAAGATATAAGATCAACATGTAATGTGATAGTGCCAACTTGGATCATGTAAGATTTAAAAACTGTAGATGTAACGAAGGTTTCACCCAACGGAGTTTCAACAGATAAGTCAAAGTCCTATTTCTCCATAGTCAAGTTTAAACGTTGAACACAAGCAGGAGAGATAAAAGAATGGGTAGAATCGGTATCTAGTAAGGTATAAACTTCACAAGAGTTCAAGATTAGATTACCCGTAATCACCTCGTTCGGGTTCCTCGTGTTTTAGCCAGTCACGACAAACGCTCTTCCAGGAACCGCTGATTTCGACTTATCCGGGACAGCCCTTGGAGTCACCATCCCCGTTGAACTTGGTTTTGCTATAGAACAATCCCGAGCTATGTGGCCTTCCTTTGCAAAGTTGTAACATACCTTGGATGTTGTGGACAGTTTGGGCTGATATGTCCCTCTTTCCCGCATTTGTAACATCTAATTGGCGGTCGTTCTCCTTCCCTAGAATTTGTTATTGGTGCTGGTGCTACTGTTGATGTCTTCCCGTCATTGTTGAATCTGCTCTTTCTGAAATTTCCACTTGACTCACCTCTCCTATTATCATGGCCACGATGACCACCCGAGTGGTTACCGCCTTTGTTCGTATTTTTCCTTCCTCGTTGGTTATCATCGCTTTGATGACTGCTATCACCGATATGACCCTGGTTGTGGTCCCTCGGTTGAACATACTCATTATCTCGCTCTAATAATTGAGCCCTGTTTACAATATCTGAATATAAAGAAAATTTATGAGATATAAGATATTGCCGAATCTCAGGCTTTAGACCTCTCAGAAATATCCTCGTCATTCGTTCCTCATTTTTGACCAAATGAGGTGCAAACCTGGATAACTCTGCAAACTTCGCCTCGTACTGGGACACCGTCATGTTGTTTTGTTCCAGTCTGATAAACTCCACCTCCTTCATATGATGAATACTTTCAGGAAAGTACTTGTCATTGAATAGTTTCTGAAACGTTTCCCAAGATATGCTGAGTGCGGCTGGCTGGGTACGCTTCATAGACTCCCACCAGTAGTTTGCCTCACCACAGAACATATAGGTGGCGAATGGAACCTTCTGTTCCTCCCTGCATCCCAAGACATCGAATATCTTGGTGATTTGCTTGACCCACGTTTCTGCCATGATCGGATCCGACTTTCCCTTAAATTCTGGTGGTCCCAACTCGTTGAACTGCTTGGTTGTGACAAGCCGCACATTGCTATCATGTCCACCCGTATTTTGTGCACGAGTCGCCCTCGTCTGGTTTTTCATGAACTGGAAAAAGCTCCTAAACATTCCATCATTCATTGTTTGCTCGGTAGTGTTGTTTACAGGAGGAATATTGCCGTCCTGTTGCACGTTCTCCTGGTTTGTAACTAAAGGTTGTTCCACAGTCTCATACACTCCATTATTAACGTTCTCAGCGACCATTCTTAAATACTGCCATAAAATAAGGATTAATTAAACAAATTAACATATCACATAATATCCCTATATTATGACTGACCAACAAATAAGCTTAGATAAGACACACTAGCAAAGAATTTACTCATCTCTCCCCTCGTAGTTCTATTCTCCGATCTCCGCCAGAGACCATATCCCTAAGCTTTGATACCAACTATGACGCCCCCAAAATAGGTATACAACACCCATTCTGAGTCACCAAATATATAGTACAGAAAGCAAACTACAACATCAATAATATAATTGTCGTGCAAAATACGACAACACATACTGTGACTTTAAATACAAATATTTTCTTCTAGACAATATCCACACTCAAATAAGTCATCGTTTTAATTATTCAAACACTATTTTACAGAAATAGTGAGGACTGCTAAAACATCTTTCTAGAACCATCACTCCGTACCCCGACTAGTTCCTGCTATATTCTCAACTCCTGAGAAAAATGGAACAAAAAGGAATAGGGTGAGCTCAACTAGCCCAGTAAAGAATATTATGACTAAACTAATATACAACAAATTATCATTAGTCTTCAACATGGAAAAATCTGATAAAATATTATAGCCAACAAGTTTTAGATCAATAACTGCAGCAGAAACAGCAATCCATTAGAAGAGTCAAGTAGAAAATGAGTTCTACTATCTTCTAAGATTTAAAAGTCCATCATCAATATTTTATCCCTGTAACAACAATCAATATACATCTTTAATCAAATATTCATCTTTGCGCTACAGGCCAAATATATTCATTTGTATCACCAGTTGGTCATGTTCATCTCAACACCGGTTCATCTTTGCACTGCGGGCCAAAGATATTCATCAGTTAATCATTTATCTTTGCACTACAGGCCGAAGATATTTATAAATATTATCATTTAGGACTGAGGATGATGAAAAATATTTTAAAGAAAACGAATTCAATGAAATGAAAGGACAAATAGTAGGGATTCGTATAACAGTTTGTCCAAGATCAATAATACTTCATAAATACCAATTTTGAAGCAGAATTCAAAAATAAGATTAAAACATGGATACAATCAAAGATAGTAACCATAATAGACATCTTGGACAAAAAGAAGAAAAATTCATTTTTTGGTGAATAGTGCCGTTTTCGTGAATAGTGTCGTATATATGAATAGTGTCGTATACGTAAATAGTAACCCCGACACAAAAAGTTCCAAATTTGATAAAAATTCAGATCAATACTTCAGCATAATGATATTGAAGAAATAATATCATATATGAATAAAATAACATTCCTTAACTCAAAATATCAGTACTTCTGATCGAAATATCGGTATAAGGCTGAAGGAAACTTGCACTGATGAATAGAAACTCAAAAAGTATCTAAATACTCACAAAATACACTCAATAATCTAGAGAGAGAAAGAGAGAAAACTTGTTTCTGGTGTGATTTTCAATTCTAACTTAGCCCTCTATTTATAGGAAAATATTAGCAGACTTGACCTGCAACCTGATGGCTTTACGTGCTACTATTCCCAACCACCACATTTGAAATAAATTCAGCACATTTCTTCACCAACCAAAAGTGGGGCCCACTCAATTCTAGAATTTTCCACAAAAAATATTTATAAACCTAATTTCTGAATCAGTCACCTCTTAAAATTCATAACAAATCATACGTTCATTTTTAACGGTTCAAAATTTGTGGACATATACTCAACTTATATATGTAAAACATATCCAAAAATTACAACGATCCAACGGTCGAATTAAAAATTATAACTCACACAATATATCTCAAAAATACTGGTTTAATTTTTAATACCTTCATTCTGACAAAAATACTGATAAAACACCTCAACATTAACTCATTCATTTTTAACCACAATAAATATATCCAACATTTATATCCATATAAAAATAAATATTTTCTTATCATATTAATCAATAATTAATTATTCACAAATAATATTACAGAATCACATTTATGACAACCAGGCCATTCCCAGGAAAGAGGGGGCTTTCCAATAAGAATTTCTCCTTATTGGCGCGTAATTAGGTGACCAAACCTCTCCTTGACAGAACTTTCTAGACATTTCCAATAATGCTATCTAATAATATTATTCAAAAATAGGAATGATTGATCTGATAATGGGAAATACTGTGCAGTGACAATTATTGAAACAACAATAATATAAAATATCAACGCAGTAATTATTGAATCAATAAAATAAAATATTGAACAGTAACTACTGTAACAATTATTGAGTAGTGTCTTCTTACGTAAGGATCAATAATTCATCAATACTATGCATCCACACGTATTACTGTATTTTAACCACCGGGTATTCCAACAGTGTTAACGGTAACAACTACGCCGTTATTTATAAAAACTCAAACTTGTCGTTTTCTTCATCCGAAAGTTATTCTATTATGGGACCCATAAATGACTGCGTCGTCGTACGAATATTCCACGACCAAACAAATATTCCCCGACAACAATGATTATTTTTTAACCACTTGCATATTTTGCAAAATTTGCACATTTCACCCATAACCAGAGAATTATATCAAAATAATACCTTATTATTCACAAATATAATTAGAGGAAAATCGATTTTATTTATATTAAGTTGGGGTCTTACATAGCAGGTCAGTCTGCTATGGCATTCTAAGAATTTTCCTATAAATAGGGTGCTTAGTTAAAATTGAAAGTCACACCAGAAACAAGCTTTCTCTCTCTTTATATATTATCGAGCGTATTTTGTGAGTATTTAGATACTTTGTGAATTACTATTCAGTACAAGTTTCCTTCAGCCTTATACCTGATATTTCAGCCGGAAGTACTGTTCTTTTGAGGTAAGGGATGTTATTTTCTTCGTACATGATATTATTTGATTCAATATCATTATGCCGAAATATTGATATGAATTTTATTGTGAAATTTTTACCTTTTTGTGTCGGGGTTACTATTCATGTATACGACACTATTCACGAATACGACATTATTCACAGAAAAATGAAAATTTCTCTTCTTTATCCAAGATATCTATTATGGTTACTATCTTTGATTGTATCCATGTTTTGATCTTCATTCTTGAATTTTACTCCACTATGGTTTATTATGGACCATTTTTGAACTTGGATAAATTGAAGCACGAATCCCTAATCTTTGATCTTTTATCTCACTGAATTCATTTTTTAAAAATATTTTTCATCATCCTTAGTCCTAAATGATGATATTGCTGAATATCTTAGGCCTGTAGTGAAAAGATGAATGATTAACTGATAAATATCTTTGGCCCATAGTGCAAAGATGAACAGGTGTTGAGATGAACATGACCAACTGGTGATACAAATGAATATCTTTGGCCTGTAGTGCAAAGATGAATATTTGATTCAAGATGTATATTGATTGATGTTATAGGGATAAAATTTTGATGATGGACTTTTAAATTCATAGATGATAGTAGATTTCATTTTCTACTTAACTCTTCTAATGAGTTATTAGTTCCGCTGCGAATATTGATCTAAAACTGGTTGTCCATTATATTTTATCTGATTTGTTGAAGGCTAACGATAACTTGTTGTTCATTATCTTAGTCATAATATTCTTTACTGGTCTAGTTGAGCTCACCCTTTTCGTTTTTGTTCCATTTTTCTTCTCAGGAGGTGAGAATATAGCAGGAACTAGTCGGGGTTTGGAGTAATGGTTCTAGAAAGTTGTTTTAGCAGTCCTCACTATTTTTGTAAAATTATGTATCAATAATTGTAATGAGGACTCCTTTTGAGTTTGAATACTGTCTATTAGACAATATTTGTATTTAAACTCACAGTATATGTGTTGTCGTATTTTGCACGATAATTGTTTTAATGAAGTTGTATTTGTTTCTGTACCATGTATTTGGCTACTCAGAATGGGTGATGTATACCTATTTTGGGGGCGTCACAGTTGGTATCTGTGACGCCCCCAAATCCATGTAACATCTATTACAGGACTTGGTGCTCACGATACAACATACAACATCATCTATCTAAGTAAACTTTAACAATAATAATAATATTATATTACCCATTACACAAATAGTCGAAATAAAATCCCAAGTCTTTACAACCTTAAAACATACTGGAACTTAGTCTTAGCGTTTATCGCTACATTACACATATGTGGAAATAATTAACTTATTACATAATTATTAGCATCGCTTCATCTTGGACTTTCCCTTGTCCTTGCCCGAACCCTTAGCCTTCTCACCCTTAACTGAAAGGTTTAAACAAGAATGAGCACAAATTGCCCATCAAGTATACAGAATAAATGGGAAATATACATCAGGATAAAGGCATTTGAATTACTAGATCTCAACTGTCGAAAGATTATCAAGTGTTAAATAGGAACATCAAGAATGGAAATTTAAGAATTTTCAATATCATACTAAGGGGTGTAAAAATACCCTGAACATATTTCTTTCATAAAAAAAAACATCAGACGAATTAACAATCAAATAGACTGTAAACTGTCTCTGTAAGTACGCCAGGTGATCAGCCCATTGTACCCTACATTGTGCACATGTATTAAGTTTAAAATGCATAAGCATAAATAGGACTATTTGCCCGACATCTATTTTTCCCGTTCATTCGGGTTGTTCATCTTAGTAATCATTCGAGACCTCACCAAGGCAACTTGGATTGGTAAACATTCAATAGCTTCGAAAGATGTGTTTTAAATCATTTTTCATCAATAAAAACTAGCCAGAACCAAAGGCTAGGAACATACTTAGAACAATTTGATAATGAAATAAAACATAAACATATGGCAGTTAAAATATTAACTGAATAATCATCGATAAACTTGCAAGATAATTAAAGTTTGTATGACTTTTCAACGAAGAAACTTGCATGGATAACTAACACAAGTCCAATAGTTACCCTTATTAGTTACTGCTATAAGATTAGTAAGGATTTAATGTACGCAAAAGAAATTAGGGTTAGGAAACTTGCATGGATAACTAACACAAGTCCAATAGTTACCCTTACTGCGATAAGATTAGTAAGGATTTAATGTACCAAAAAAAAATTAGGGTTAGGAAACTTGTCTGATGAGCCTGCTATAATACACGCTAGTAATTAACCTTCACGTAACCTAATTACATGTGTCTCGTTAATCACGAGTCGCCCTCGTCTGGTTTTTCATGAACTGGAAAAAGCTCCTAAACATTCCATCATTCATTGTTTGCTCGGTAGTGTTGTTTACAGGAGGAATATTGCCGTCCTGTTGCACGTTCTCCTGGTTTGTAACTAAAGGTTGTTCCACAGTCTCATACACTCCATTGTTAACGTTCTCAGCGACCATTCTTAAATACTGCCATAAAATAAGGATTAATTAAACAAATTAACATATCACATAATATCCCTATATTATGACTGACCAACAAATAAGCTTAGATAAGACACACTAGCAAAGAATTTACTCATCTCTCCCCTCCTAGTTCTATTCTCCGATCTCCGCCAGAGACCGTATCCCTAAGCTTTGATACCAACTATGACGCCCCCAAAATAGGTATACAACACCCATTCTGAGTCACCAAATATATTGTACAGAAAGCAAACTACAACATCAATAATACAATTGTCGTGCAAAATACGACAACACATACTGTGACTTTAAATACAAATATTTTCTTCTAGACAATATCCACACTCAAATAAGTCCTCGTTTTAATTATTCAAACAATATTTTAAAGAAATAGTGAGGACTGTTAAAACATCTTTCTAGAACCATCACTCCGTACCCCGACTAGTTCCTGCTATATTCTCAACTCCTGAGAAAAATGGAACAAAAAGGAATAGGGTGAGCTCAACTAGCCCAGTAAAGAATATTATGACTAAAATAATATACAAAAAATTATCATTAGTCTTCAACATGGAAAAATATGATAAAATATTATAGCCAACAAGTTTTAGATCAATAACTGCAGCAGAAACAGCAATCCATTAGAAGAGTCAAGTAGAAAATGAGTTCTACTATCTTCTAAGATTTAAAAGTCCATCATCAATATTTTATCCTTGTAACAACAATCAATATACATCTTTAATCAAATATTCATCTTTGCGCTACAAGCCAAAGATATTCATTTGTATCACCAGTTGGTCATGTTCATCTCAACACCGGTTCATCTTTGCACTGCGGGCCAAAGATATTCATCAGTTAATAATTTATCTTTGCACTACAGGCCGAAGATATTTATTAATATCATCATTTAGGACTGAGGATGATGAAAAATATTTTAAAGAAAACGAATTCAATGAAATGAAAGGACAAATAGTAGGGATTCGTATAACAGTTTGTCCAAGATCAATAATACTTCATAAATACCAATTTTGAAGCAGAATTCAAAAATAAGATTAAAACATGGATACAATCAAAGATAGTAACCATAATAGACATCTTGGACAAAAAGAAGAAAAATTCATTTTTTGGTGAATAGTGCCGTTTTCGTGAATAGTGTCGTATATATGAATAGTGTCGTATACGTAAATAGTAACCCCGACACAAAAAGTTCCAAATTTAATAAAAATTCAGATCAATACTTCAGCATAATGATATTGAAGAAATAATATCATATATGAATAAAATAACATTCCTTACCTCAAAATATCAGTACTTCTGATCGAAATATCGGTATAAGGCTGAAGGAAACTTGCACTGATGAATAGAAACTCAAAAAGTATCTAAATACTCACAAAATACACTCAATAATCTAGAGAGAGAAAGAGAGAAAACTTGTTTCTGGTGTGATTTTCAATTCTAACTTAGCCCTCTATTTATAGGAAAATATTAGCAGACTTGACCTGTAACCTGATGGCTTTACGTGCTACTATTCCCAACCACCACATTTGAAATAAATTCAGCACATTTCTTCACCAACCAAAAGTGGGGCCCACTCAATTCTAGAATTTTCCACAAAAAATATTTATAAACCTAATTTCTGAATCAGTCACCTCTTAAAATTCATAACAAATCATACGTTCATTTTTAACGGTTCAAAATTTGTGGACATATACTCAACTTATATATGTAAAACATATCCAAAAATTACAACGATCCAACGGTCGAATTAAAAATTATAACTCACACAATATATCTCAAAAATACTGGTTTAATTTTTAATACCTTCATTCTGACAAAAATACTGATAAAACACCTCAACATTAACTCATTCATTTTTAACCACAATAAATATATCCAACATTTATATCCATATAAAAATAAATATTTTCTTATCATATTAATCAATAATTAATTATTCACAAATAATATTACAGAATCACATTTATGACAACCAGGCCATTCCCAGGAAAGAGGGGGCTTTCCAATAAGAATTTCTCCTTATTGGCGCGTAATTAGGTGACCAAACCTCTCCTTGACAGAACTTTCTAGACATTTCCAATAATGCTATCTAATAATATTATTCAAAAATATGAATGATTGATCTGATAATGGGAAATACTGTGCAGTGACAATTATTGAAACAACAATAATATAAAATATCAACGCAGTAATTATTGAATCAATAAAATAAAATATTGAACAGTAACTACTGTAACAATTATTGAGTAGTGTCTTCTTACGTAAGGATCAATAATTCATCAATACTATGCATCCACACGTATTACTGTATTTTAACCACCGGGTATTCCAACAGTGTTAACGGTAACAACTACGCCGTTATTTATAAAAACTCAAACTTGTCGTTTTCTTCATTCGACAGTTATTCTATTATGGGACCCATAAATGACTGCGTCGTCGTACGAATATTCCACGACCAAACAAATATTCCCCGACAACAATGATTATTTTTTAACCACTTGCATATTTTGCAAAATTTGCACATTTCACCCATAACCAGAGAATTATATCAAAATAATACCTTATTATTCACAAATATAATTAGAGGAAAATCGATTTTATTTATAATAAGTTGGGGTCTTACATAGCAGGTCAGTCTGCCATGGCATTCTAAGAATTTTCCTATAAATAGGGTGCTTAGTTAAAATTGAAAGTCACACCAGAAACAAGCTTTCTCTCTCTTTATATATTATCGAGCGTATTTTGTGAGTATTTAGATACTTTGTGAATTACTATTCAGTACAAGTTTCCTTCAGCCTTATACCTGATATTTCAGCCGGAAGTACTGTTCTTTTGAGGTAAGGGATGTTATTTTCTTCGTACATGATATTATTTGATTCAATATCATTATGCCGAAATATTGATATGAATTTTATTGTGAAATTTTTACCTTTTTGTGTCGGGGTTACTATTCATGTATACGACACTATTCACGAATACGACATTATTCACAGAAAAATGAAAATTTCTCTTCTTTATCCAAGATATCTATTATGGTTACTATCTTTGATTGTATCCATGTTTTGATCTTCATTCTTGAATTTTACTCCACTATGGTTTATTATGGACCATTTTTGAACTTGGATAAATTGAAGCACGAATCCCTAATCTTTGATCTTTTATCTCACTGAATTCATTTTTTAAAAATATTTTTCATCATCCTTAGTCCTAAATGATGATATTGCTGAATATCTTAGGCCTGTAGTGAAAAGATGAATGATTAACTGATAAATATCTTTGGCCCATAGTGCAAAGATGAACAGGTGTTGAGATGAACATGACCAACTGGTGATACAAATGAATATCTTTGGCCTGTAGTGCAAAGATGAATATTTGATTCAAGATGTATATTGATTGATGTTACAGGGATAAAATTTTGATGATGGACTTTTAAATTCATAGATGATAGTAGATTTCATTCTCTACTTAACTCTTCTAATGAATTATTAGTTCCGCTGCGAATATTGATCTAAAACTGGTTGTCCATTATATTTTATCTGATTTGTTGAAGGCTAACGATAACTTGTTGTTCATTATCTTAGTCATAATATTCTTTACTGGTCTAGTTGAGCTCACCCTTTTCGTTTTTGTTCCATTTTTCTTCTCAGGAGGTGAGAATATAGCAGGAACTAGTCGGGGTTTGGAGTAATGGTTCTAGAAAGTTGTTTTAGCAGTCCTCACTATTTTTGTAAAATTATGTATCAATAATTGTAATGAGGACTCCTTTTGAGTTTGAATACTGTCTATTAGACAATATTTGTATTTAAACTCACAGTATATGTGTTGTCGTATTTTGCACGATAATTGTTTTAATGAAGTTGTATTTATTTCTGTACCATGTATTTGGCTACTCAGAATGGGTGATGTATACCTATTTTGGGGGCGTCACAGTTGGTATCTGTGACGCCCCCAAATCCATGTAACATCTATTACAGGACTTGGTGCTCACGATACAACATACAACATCATCTATCTAAGTAAACTTTAACAATAATAATAATATTATATTACCCATTACACAAATAGTCGAAATAAAATCCCAAGTCTTTACAACCTTAAAACATACTGGAACTTAGTCTTAGCGTTTATCGCTACATTACACATATGTGGAAATAATTAACTTATTACATAATTATTAGCATCACTTCATCTTGGACTTTCCCTTGTCCTTGCCCGAACCCTTAGCCTTCTCACCCTTAACTGAAAGGTTTAAACAAGAATGAGCACAAATTGCCCATCAAGTATACGGAATAAATGGGAAATATACATCAGGATAAAGGCATTTGAATTACTAGATCTCAACTGTCGAAAGATTATCAAGTGTTAAATAGGAACATCAAGAATGGAAATTTAAGAATTTTCAATATCATACTAAGGGGTGTAAAAATACCCTGAACATATTTCTTTCATAAAAAAAAACATCAGACGAATTAACAATCAAATAGACTGTAAACTGTCTCTGTAAGTACGTCAGGTGATCAGCCCATTGTACCCTACATTGTGCACATGTATTAAGTTTAAAATGCATAAGCATAAATAGGACTATTTGCCCGACATCTATTTTTCCCGTTCATTCGGGTTGTTCATCTTAGTAATCATTCGAGACCTCACCAAGGCAACTTGGATTGGTAAACATTCAATAGCTTCGAAAGATGTGTTTTAAATCATTTTTCATCAATAAAAACTAGCCAGAACCAAAGGCTAGGAACATACTTAGAACAATTTGATAATGAAATAAAATTTAAACATATGGCAGTTAAAATATTAACTGAATAATCATCGATAAGCTTGCAAGATAATTAAAGTTTGTATGACTTTTCAACGAAGAAACTTGCATGGATAACTAACACAAGTCCAATAGTTACCCTTACTAGTTACTGCTATAAGATTAGTAAGGATTTAATGTACGCAAAAGAAATTAGGGTTAGGAAACTTGCATGGATAACTAACACAAGTCCAATAGTTACCCTTACTGCGATAAGATTAGTAAGGATTTAATGTAACAAAAAAAAATTAGGGTTAGGAAACTTGTCTGATGAGCCTGCTACAATACACGCTAGTAATTAACCTTCACGTAACCTAATTACATGTGTCTCGTTAATCACCATTCATACACAATCTAGTTTGAAGTATAAGGGTCTCCTATTGGATATGCTATAAACATCATAAGAGAATATATTTAGAAAATATATGCCACCCATTTTAGACATCATAGACAGCCCAAAACAGAAATTAAAAGTGCCCAAACATAACAGTTTTTACATTTTTTTTTCAACTTTACCATATCTCGCTAAAACAGGCATAACTAATTCGTTTTAAAACATTTTTGAGCGATTCTTGCGCCCACGCGAAGCTAACTTCTGGGGCTACAACTTTTGTTCATGGACCAACTTCAAATTCCAAGCACAAAATTCTAGAAAATCCGTGCAAGAAGACTGTACTGAATTTGTTGGACATATTTGACACAACTACTTTGAAAAGTCATAACTCCTTGTTCCGAAGTCGGAATTAGTCCGTTCCGGAGTCTATGGAATTCTTATTCAGTGTACTATAATAATGCAAAAGCCCATAATTTTCTAGAAACTGTAGCTAGTACCGAATTTTGTCTTTAGGGTCAGCAGTTCACAGTTTTTTTTTCTTTTCGATTTCTAACATGATTGCTTACGATTTTCATATCTCACTCAAAATAGCTTCGATCCGAACGAAATTTGGACATGTTATACCTCACGCTACATACTATTTTACAAAATTATTACATGCACCAAATGGATTATCTAAGACATGATTTCGAGTGACCAAAAATCCTAAAAAAAATCATGCAAACTAGTTTAACCCAACTTTTGAGAAAATCATGATTTTGATTCTAGCATGCATGGGTTTTGATTCCTATTATCTAGACCACTTCTAATAACATATATACATGTTACAACCATTCAATTCTCTAACTTTTCATGTTTTCATCAAATTAGCATCTAAGAGGCATTTTATCAATTAGCTAGCATACATGGCAAGATTTCTTGACTTTCTATGAATTAGAGCATGTACTAAACCAGAATTTTCACTCTCTACTACCACATATCAGAAACAAACCCTAGCATGACATTACAAAGTCAAAACAAACCATCTACCATGCTTATACAATAATTTTCTTACTAGTTTTCTCATAACATAAGAAATGGTTTGAAGCTTACCTTTTGGACGAAATTTTCTCTTGGTTTAATCTTGCTAGAGTCTCACCCCTTTGCTTGCTAACTCCTTTGCAACCTCCAAAATCCTTAGGCCACCTAGCACCATTCTCAACTCCCAATATTTTTCTCTCTCTCGGTTGGAACTTGTTGTGAAAGGAAGAAAAACTTTGATGGAATGTACATATATATGGTGTATTCAACTAAACTCTCTAGCCCCTTGTAACTCTCCCATGATTAGATATCATTATGTTACCATTCATTCCTCTAATTATTAGCCTAGTTATGGAGGGGGTTTAGAAAATGAAAATGTTTGAGTTTAGAGAATAAACTAGCTCCCTCCTCTCCTATCTTACTATATACGTATATACTCCTTACTTTTTGTCCCAATATGCAGGTCACATGGCCCCAGCTATTGCTCATATGAACTTAAAAATATTATTTTAATCATTTAATCAGTTAAATAATTATTTTGACCATTTTGCCCCTCGTAGTCAAATGTTTCCGATACTTATATCGATTCCTACTAAAGTCGACGTCCTGAACTTCATGGGACTATCCGTTTCATCAAACTCAACTCATATTTGTAAGTCATCCCACGAAATTAATTAGAATTAATTCCATATTTAAATAATTGGCCTAAGCGTAACAACCATTAATATGCATCTTATCACATAACATATAAAATAAATAAAATAAATAATTCATCTGAAAATAATTGTCATCTAAAAATAATTGTCACGTAAGAATTTTACATAAGTTTGTTTATTGAAATTATTTAATTACATGAAAAAATCTTGGATATTAGATTCACCCTCCCTTATAAGGATTTCGTCCCCGGAATCATTACACATCAAACAAACAGATTAGGGTAGTTTTTCATTATTTTCTCCTCGAGTTCCCACGTAGCCTCCTCGGCGTTGTGGTTCCTCCATAGTACCTTAACAGAAGGTATTATTTTATTTCTTAACACTTGCTCTTTTCTATCAATTATCTGCACTGGAACCTCTTCGTAAGTTAAGACTTTTTCGAACTGAATGGGTTCATACTCTATGACATGTTTGTAGTCCTGCTTATATGGTCTTAAGAGTTAAATGTGGAATACGTTGTGTATATGTTCTAGCTCCGGAGGTAAAGCTATTTCATAAGCTACCTCACCGACTCGTCTCAGAACTTCATAGGGTCCTATGAATCTGGGACTAAGTTTTCCCTTCTTCCCAAATCTCATTTTCCCTTTCCAAGGTGATACTTTCAAAAACACATAAGTGCCGACGTTGAAGTCTCGTTGTTGCCGGTGTTGATCAGCATATTTCTTCTGTCGATCCTGAGCCGTCACTAGCCTCGCTCGAATAGATTTGATCACATCTGCAGTCTGCTGTACCAATTCTGGCCCTAGCAGTTAACGTTCTCCTACTTCATCCCAACACAATGGCGTTCTTCATTTCCTTCCATATAAAGCTTCATAAGGTGGCATCCCGATGCTCGCATGGTAGCTATTGTTGTATGCAAATTCCACCAACGGTAGGTGGTCATCCCAACTCCCTTTGAAATCCATCACACATGCTCTCAGCATGTCCTCTAACGTTTGAATAGTTCTCTCGCTCTGCCCATCTGTTTGAGGATGATACGCGGTGCTCAACCTCAGCGTTCTTGAAAACTTCTCCAGAAGTTCGCTGTGAACCGCGGATCGCGATCTGACACAATTTAAACTGGTACACCGTGTCTGGAAATGATCTCTTTGATATAAATTTTAGCCAACTGATCCAAGGTATATCTGATCTTGATTGGCAAAAAATGCGCTGACTTGGTCAATCGGTCGACGATCACCCACACTGCATCGTAACCCTTCTGCGTAGTTGGAAGTCCTACCACAAAATCCATCGTGATATGCTCCCACTTCCATTCCGAAATTTCTAACGGTTGAAGTAACCCGCTCAGTTTCTGATGTTCTGCCTTGACCCGCTGGCACGTTAAACACTTGCTGACGCACTCTGCGACTTCTCTTTTCATATTGGGCCACCAATAATGTTGACAAAGATCTTGATACATTTTTGTGCTTCCTGGATGGATTGAGTAACTTGAACTATGAGCTTCCTGCAAGATTTCTTCCTTTAACTCAGATAACGCTGGCACCCAAATTCTCTCCTCAAATTTTAATAGACCATCACCACCCATGTTGAATTTAAGCTCCTCTCCGTCAGAAATTCTTTTCTTCATTTTCTCACATTCTTCATTACCGCCTTGTGCTTCCTTGATCTTGTCCAATAGAGTCGGACGAACCTCCACTGCGAACAATTTCCCATCTGGCTCTCTCGGCCTCTTTATCTCTAGCTCCAAACTGGCCATCTCCTTGATTAACTCCTCCTGAGCTGTTAGCATTGCCAATCTACCACTGCCTTTTCTGCTTAACGCGTCCACTACCACGTTCGCTTTCCCCGGATGATACAAAATATCGCAATCGTAATCCTTTATTAGCTCAAACCATCTCATCTGCCTCATATTTAACTCCTTTTGCGTGAAGATATACTTCAGACTTTTATGGTCCGTGTATATTTCACACTTCACACCATATAAATAGTGCCTCCAGATCTTGAGGGCAAATACTACCGCTGCCAACTCCAGGTCATGGGTAGGATATCCCTTCTCATAATCTTTCAACTGGCGCGATGCGTACGCAATGACTTTACCGTTTTACATAAGCACACAGCCAAGCCCCTTGTGTGACGCATCACTGAAAATCACGAAGTCACCTGTATCGTCTGGTAACGACAACACCGGTGCCTCACTCAATCTCTTCTTGAGTTCTCGAAAACTCTCTTCACACTTCTCAGTCCAGACAAACTTCACCGACTTCTTCGTTAAATTCGTCAATGTTCCTGCTATCTTCGAAAAATCTTGAATGAACCGCCTGTAGTAGCCCGCTAATCCTAAGAAACTTCTTACCTTCATCGGTGACTTTGGTTGCTCCCAATTCTGAACCGCTTCCACCTTTGTTGGATCCACAGAGATTCCGTTATTGTTGATCACATGACCCAGAAATTGAACTTTTTCTAACCAGAACTCGCACTTCGAAAATTTTGCGTATAATTTATCCCTTCTCAACGCCTCCAATACCAACCTTAAATGTTCAGTATGATCTTCCTGAGTCCTGGAATAGATTAGGATATCATCTATGAACACAACTACGAATTTATCTAAGTACTGTTTGAATACCCGATTCATCATGTCCATAAATGCTGCTGGCGCGTTTGTTAACCCGAACGACATTACCAGAAACTCATAGTGACCGTAACGAGTTCTGAACGCTGTCTTAGGTACATCCTCCTTTCTCACCTTCAACTGGTGATACCCCGTCCTCAAATCGATTTTGGAAAAATATTTCGCTCCCTTCAACTGATCAAACAGGTCATCTATCCTAGGTAACGGGTATTTGTTCTTGATCATCACCTTGTTTAGCTCTCGATAATCGATGCACAGTCTCATCGACCCGTCCTTCTTCTTTACAAACAACACTGGTGCTCCCCAAGGAGACACACTCGGTTGAATATACTTCCTATCCAATAATTCCTGCAACTGTACCATCAGCTCCTTCAACTCTGCCGGTGCCATACTGTACGGGGCTTTCGAGATCGGCGTCGTTCCCGGTACAAAATCTATAACAAATTCGACCTCTCTATCCGGCGGAAGACCTGGCAATTCTTCCGGGAATACATCTGGAAATTCATTCACTACTGGTATTAGTCCCATTTCTAACCCTACTTTCTGAGTATCGACGATATGGGCCAAATAACCTACACATCCCTTTTTTAGTAACTTCCTCGCTTGCATCATCGTCAGACAACTCGAGAGTCTTGGCGACCTACTCCCATAGAACACTACCTTCGACTGCTCGGGAGTCTTAAGGTTTATACACTTTTCCTGGCAATCTATCATCGCTCCATGGTTAAATAACCAATCCATCCCTAGAATTACATCAAATTCTCCTAATTGAATTGGGATTAAGTCCACAGGTAACTTAAATCCCCTGATATCTACAACACAATTCCTATGGACATGGTTAACGGGAATAACTTCCTTATTAGCAACTTCTATGTTCATAGGATATTCTAATTCTTCCTGAGGTAAGTTTAGTCGTTAGTAGAATTCATGCGAAACGAAGGAACAAGTAGCACCCGAATTAAATAATATGTAAGCAGATATATCATTGATCGGAATGATACCTGAAACCACGTCCCTGGATGCAACCGCATCCTGAACCGTCATGTTGAAAGTCCTTACTATTGGTCGATTCTGAGTTGGTGGTCCACCAATTGTGAGAGTTCCACCGCTTGGTCCCCTCCCTCCATTTCTTCCTGCTGAGTTTTTTTTGGGCAGCTCCTCGCCTGATGATCTAATGCTCCACAGTTGAAACATCCATTTCTCTTCGGTGCAGAGCAATTGGGAGAGATGTGCCCCTCCTGCCCGCAATTGAAACAGACATTCTTCCCTTTTAGACATGCCCCCGAGTGATTCCTTCCACACTCCTTGCACGCCTCAGTCCTCTTCTTTGTTTCCCCTGGTTTTCCCTCAGAGTTTCCTGAGTTGACATTATTGTTGTTGTTGTTATTGTTGTTGCTGTTCCACTTCCTCTTATTTGCACCGTTGCTGCTGCTGCCTTCTCCACGGTTTCCTCCTTCAGTCTTCTTCTTTTTCTCCTTGTTGAACTTCATTAGGGCTTCACTTCCGCCCTCAGCGATTATAGCTTTCTCCAGGAGAGTCGCGAAACTATTCGTCTGCAGCACTGAAAGTCTGCTGTATAGCCATGGTTTGAGGCCTTGCTCAAACCTCTTCGTCTTTCTCTCCTCAGTGTTGACCTGATGAGGTGCGAACCTCGCCAGCTCGTTAAACTTTGCAGCGTACTGCGGTACCTTCATATCTTCTTGTTTCAGCTCCAGCAATTGCATCTCCATGCGACTCTGCATACTAACAGGAAAATAGTTCTCGAAAAAGATTTTCTTGAACCCTTCCCAAGGTATCACACCTTCTCCAGCTCGGGTCTGATTTGCCTCCCACCAGTAGTTGGCTTCACCTTTCAGCATATACGTGGCGAAGATAGTTTTCTGGTCGTCTCCTACTCGGGCGATAGCAAACGCCTTTTCGATTTCCTTAACCCAAGTCTGGGCTTCGATGGGTTCTGTAGTTCCTTTGAAATCAGGTGGTCCCGCGCTTTTGAAGTCTTTAAAGTGTGCCACAGGGTCCACTGGAGGGTTATTGGCATTCAGGGTTCGATTTTGAAGTGCCCCCACTAACATGTCTACAAACTGCTGCATAGGGTTCGGTGGATCCCCAACATTACCGTCTGATCCCTCGGGTGCTTGGTGACGTCTTCCTCTAGCCATCTATCTGTTCAAAATTAACTTAATATTATTCTCTCATAATTTACTCTACAGTATATAAAATTCGTATAAACTGAACCATAAAAACATATTTATTTATAAACATAATACTCAAAGTATTTCATCGTTTTATGGCATTACGCCATTTACATCACGTGGCATCAATCACTTGGTAAAAACAGAAACCAAGCTTTTTATTACATAGATAAGCATTTTATTTACTACTAGGAAAAAGTTTATCATAATAACTAAAGACCCCGCCTAATAGCGTCCTTATGCTCCTCATCCGATATCTCTTTCACCATCTCTCGGCTTATAACCCGGCCAGACCGGCGCTCCTCACGTGGAAAGTGACGCACCCTATGCTGGAACCTTCCATGTGCCGACTTAAACACGTATTTCATCTTGTCTATCTTAACCTTCTTGTCTCTAACTTCTCCCTCTAACTCTCCGGTTAGCTTCTCTGCCCTAACACGGTCTCTTCTCTCATCTCCCCAGAAAGTGGTAATAATCTTCTTGTCAAGTTGGAGACTCTGAATCCTCGACTCCAACCCATTAATGGTATGTCCCAAGTGGATTCTGATAGCATCCCTCTCATCCTTCAGCCTAACCGACTTCTGGCCTTCAACCCGCAGCTTATCAGCTAGATCCCCATTCCTAATTACCAGGTGCTCCACCAATGCTCCCAGCAAAGCTGCAGCTTATTGTTCCCCCTGATACAGCTCCTCTAACCCATGGACCTTTTCGTCCAGTTCAACGATCTTGTCCATCAACTCATCCAACATAGTGTCTTCAGGTACCTCCTCGGGGTCCTCCTCGGGCTCCTCTTCCTCTTCCGGATACTCCTCCGGGTTTGACTCAGCTGCTGCCTCAGCTATAGGCTCAGGTACAGCTGTCACTAACTGCTCACTTACTACATGAATATCTCTAACTTCCTCTTCTCCTGACATCCTATAATCAAAACACAAAGCAACTCAATTAGAAAAATAGATATTGATTTTATTTTTAGAAAATAGATTTGACACTACACGTATAACTCTATGTGAGTTCATCTCCCTATCATCTCCACTAACTCTCTCTAAGGTAATAGCCCAAGGTTCCCCACCAAAGGTTTATAGCCTAAAGCTCTGATACCAACCTGTGACGCCCCCAAATCCGTGTAACATCTATTACAGGACTTGGTGCTCACGATACAACATACAACATCATCTATCTAAGTAAACTTTAACAATAATAATAATATTATATTACCCATTACATAAATAGTCGAAATAAAATCCCAAGTCTTTACAACCTTAAAACATACTGGAACTTAGTCTTAGCGTTTCTCGCTACATTACAGATATGCGGAAATAATTAACTTATTACATAATCATTAGCATCACTTCATCTTGGACTTTCCCTTGTCCTTGCCCGAACCCTCAGCCTTCTCACCCTTAACTGAAAGGTTTAAACAAGAATGAGCACAAATTGCCCAGCAAGTATACGGAATAAATGGGAAATATACATCAGGATAAAGACATTTGAATTACTAGATCTCAACTGTCGAAAGATTATCAAGTGTTAAATAGGAACATCAAGAATGGAAATTTAATAATTTTCAATATCATACTAAGGGGTGTAAAAATACCCTGAACATATTTCTTTCATAAAAAAAAACATCAGACGAATTAACAATCAAATAGATTGTAAACTGTCTCTGCAAGTACGCCAGGTGATCAGCCCATTGTACCCTACATTGTGCACATGTATTAAGTTTAAAATGCATAAGCATAAATGAGACTATTTGCCCGACATCTGTTTTTTCCATTCATTCGGGTTGTTCATCTTAGTAATCATGCGAGACCTCACCAAGGCAACTTGGATTGGTAAACATTCAATAGCTTCGAAAGATGTGTTTTAAATCATTTTTCATCAATAAAAACTAGCCAGAACCAAAGGCTAGGAACATACTTAGAACAATTTGATAATGAAATAAAACTTAAACATATGGCAGTTAAAATATTAACTGAATAATCATCGATAAGCTTGCAAGATAATTGAAGTTTGTATGACTTTTCAACGAAGAAACTTGCATGGATAACTAACACAAGTCCAATAGTTACCCTTACTGCGATAAGATTAGTAAGGATTTAATGTACCCAAAAGAAATTAGGGTTAGGAAACTTGCATGGATAACTAACACAAGTCCAATAGTTACCCTTACTGCGATAAGATTAGTAAGGATTTAATGTACCCAAAAAAAATTAGGGTTAGGAAACTTGCCTGATGAGTCTGCTACAATACACGCTAGTAATTAACCTTCACGTAACCTAATTACATGTGTCTCGTTTATCACCATTCATACACAATCTAGTTTGAAGTATAAGGGTCTCCTATTGGATATGCTATAAACATCATAAGAGAATATATTTAGAAAATATATGCCACCCATTTTAGACATCATAGGCAGCCCAAAACAGAAATTAAAAGTGCCCAAACATAACAGTTTTTACATTTTTTTTCAGCTTTACCATATCTCGCTAAAACGGGCATAACTAATTCGTTTTAAAACATTTTTGAGCGATTCTTACACCCACGCGAAGCTAACTTCTGGGGCTACAACTTTTGTTCATGGACCAACTTCAAATTCCAAGCACAAAATTCTAGAAAATCCGTGCAAGAAGACTGTACTGAATTTGTTGGACATATTTGACACAACTACTTTGAAAAGTAATAACTCCTTGTTCCGAAGTCGGAATTAGTCCGTTCCGGAGTCTATGGAATTCTTATTCAGTGTACTATAATAATCCAAAAGCCCATAATTTTCTAGAAACTGTAGCTAGTACCGAATTTTGTCTTTAGGGTCAGCAGTTCACAGTTTTTTTTTCTTTTCGATTTCTAAAATGAATGCTTACGATTTTCATATCTTACTCAAAATAGCTTCGATCCGAACGAAATTTGGACATGTTATACCTCATGCTACATACTATTTTACAAAATTATTACATGCACCAAATGGATTATCTAAGACATGATTTCGAGTGACCAAAAATCCTAAAAAAAATCATGCAAACTAGTTTAACCCAACTTTTGAGAAAATCATGATTTTGATTCTAGCATGCATGGGTTTTGATTCCTATTATCTAGACCACTTCTAATAACATATATACATGTTACAACCATTCAATTCTCTAACTTTTCATGTTTTCATCAAATTAGCATCTAAGAGGCATTTTATCAATTGGCTAGCATACATGGCAAGATTTCTTGACTTTCTATGAATTAGAGCATGTACTAAACCAGAATTTTCACTCTCTACTACCACATATCAGAAACAAACCCTAGCATGACATTACAAAGTCAAAACAAACCATCTACCATGCTTATACAATAATTTTCTTACTAGTTTTCTCATAACATAAGAAATGGTTAGAAGCTTACCTTTTGGACGAAATTTTCTCTTGGTTTAATCTTGCTAGAGTCTCACCCCTTTGCTTGCTAACTCCTTTGCAACCTCCAAAATCCTTAGGCCACCTAGCACCACTCTCAACTCCCAATATTTTTCTCTCTCTCGGTTGGAACTTGTTGTGAAAGGAAGAAAAACTTTGATGGAATGTACATATATATGGTGTATTCAACTAAACTCTCTAGCCCCTTGTAACTCCCCCATGATTAGATATCATTATGTTATCATTCATTCCTCTAAATATTAGCCTAGTTATAGAGGGGGTTTAGAAAATGAAAAGGTTTGAGTTTAGAGAATAAACTAGCTCCCTCCTCTTCTATCTTACTATATACGTATATACTCCTTACTTTTTGTCCCAATATGCAGGTCACATGGCCCCAGCTATTGCTCATATGAACTTAAAAATATTATTTTAATCATTTAATCAGTTAAATAATTATTTTGACCATTTTGCCCCTCGTAGTCAAATGTGTCCGATACTTATATCGATTCCTACTAAAGTCGACGTCCTGAACTTCATGGGACTATCCGTTTCGTCAAACTCAACTCATATTTGTAAGTCATCCCACGAAATTAATTAGAATTAATTCTATATTTAAATAATTGGCCTAACCGTAACAACCATTAATATGCATCTTATCACATAACATATAAAAAATAAAATAAATAATTCATCTGAAAATAATTGTCATCTAAAAATAATTGCCACGTAAGAATTTCACATAAGTTTGTTTATTGAAATTATTTAATTACATGGAAAAATCTAGGATATTACAGTATCAGAGCTTAGGAATATGGTCTCTGACGGAGATCGGGGAATAGAACTAAGAGGGGAAAGACGAGTAATCCTTCGCTAGTGTGTCGTACCTAAACTTATTTGGTTGGTCAGTCGGAGCATATAGTTAATATGTGATATATTAATTTGTTAATTAACCCTTGTTTTGTGGCAGTATTTAAGAATGACAGCTGGAAATATTAACAATGGAGTGAATGAGACCGTGGAGACACCTTTAATCACCACCTAGGGGAACGTGTAAAACGAAGGTAATATTCCTCATGTAAACAACACTACCGAAAAAATGATGAATGATGGGATGTTTAGAAGCTTTTTGCAGTTCATGAAAAATCAGACGAGGGAGACTCGTATACAAAATACGGGGGGAAATGATAGCAACACATGACTTGTCACATCCAAGCAGTTCAAAGAGTTGGGACCACCAGAATTTATTGGAAAGTCGGATCCGATTAAGGCGGAGACGTGGGCTAAACAAATTACCAAGATATATGATGTCTTGGGATGTACGGGGGAACAGAAGGTTCCATTCACCACCTTTATGTTCCGTGGTGAGGTAGACTATTGGTGGGAGTCTGTGAAGCGTACCCAGCCAGCCGCACTCAATATATCTTGGGAATCGTTTCAGAAAATTTTCAATGACAAGTACTTTCTGGAAAGTATTTGTCATATGAAGGAGGTAGAGTTTATTAGACTGAAACAAAACAACATGACGGTGTCCCAGTACGAGGCGAAGTTCATAGAGTTATCCAGGTTTGCACCTCATTTGGTAGAGAATGAGGAACGAATGACGAGGATGTTTTTGAGAGGTCTAAAACCTGAGATTCGGTAATATCTTATCTGTCATAATTGTTTTTTATATTCAGATGTTGTAAACATGGCACAATTATTAGAGAGAGATAATGAGTATGTTCAATCGAGGGACCACAACCAGGGTCATATTGGTGGCAACAGTCATCGGAGCAATGAAAACCAGCGGGGAGGAAAACATTCGGACAAAAGCGGTAACAACTCTGGTGGTAATTGTGGCCATGATGGTAGAAGAAGCGAGTCGGAGGGAGATTTCAAAAAGAAAAGGTACAACAATGATAATGTAAAGACGTCAGCACAAACATCAACTGTTTCTAGAGGAGGAGAACGAGCACCGGTCGTTTGTTATAAATGCAAAAAAGAGGGACACATCAGCCCAAACTGCCCACAACAATCTAAGGTGTGTTATAACTGTGGAAATGAAGGTCATATAGCTAGAGATTATATTGTTGTAAAACCAAGTTCAACAGGGATGGTGACTCCAAAGGATGTCCCGGACAAGTCAAAGTCGGCGGTTCTTGGAAGGGCGTTTGTCGTGACTGCCCAAAACGCGAGGAACCCGAATGAGGTAATCACGGGTAAGCTAATCATAAACTCTTGCAAAGTTTATACCTTATTAGATACCGGTTCTACCCATTCTTTTATCTATCATGCTTGTGCTCAACCTTTGAACTTGACTATGGAGAAATTAGACTTTGACTTATCTGTTGAGACTCTGTTAGGAGAAACCTTCATTGCATCTACTATTTATAAATCTTGGTTGATCCAAGTTGGTACCATCATATTACATGTCGATCTTATTTCTTTGAAAATACTTGCATTTGATGTGATTTTAGGGATTGATTGGTTAACTATTCATCATGCCAAAATTGATTGTTTTCGTAAGGTTGTTAGTTTTCATATTCCTAACCAACCTGTTATGCGAATTCAAGCAACCAAACCGCTAAAGTCAATCACTGTCATATCAAGCCATAAAGCTATTCATTTATTGAAAAACGGATGTCAAGCTTTCTTAGCCCATGTCACGGACTTGAACAAAAACACGTCAGATTTGAATAATATTTCTGTTTTTTGTGAATTTCCTGACGTATTTCCTGAAGAACTTCCTGGTCTACCACCAGAACGTGAAGTTGAATTCTTTATTGACCTTGAACCTGATACAAAGCCCATTTCTAAAACCCCACATCGAATGGCTCCTATTGAATTTCAGGAGTTAAAGGTCCAACTATAGGAGTTGTTGGACATCGGTTTCATTCATCCTAGTACATCTCATTGGGGTGCTCCTGTTTTATTTGTAAAAAAGAAAGACGAGAGTATGCAACTTTGTATTGACTACCGGGAATTGAACCATGTCACCATCAAGAATAGGTATCTGTTACCTCACATTAATGACCTGTTTGACCAATTGCAAGGAGCATAATTCTTTTCAAAGATCGATCTTCATCCTGGATATCATCAGTTGAAGATTAAAACTGAGGATATTCCAAAGACTTCCTTCAAAACTCGGTACGGGCATTATGAATTCTTAGTCATGTCTTTTGGATTGATTAATGCTCCTGCTGCTTTCATGGATATGATGAACCGTGTGTTCAAAGAATATTTGGATTGGTTCGTTGTTGTCTTGATTGATGACATCATCATCTATTAGAAAAGTCGTAGAGATCATGAGCGCCATTTGAAGCTGGTACTTCAAAGGCTTCATGACAACAAGCTATATGCCAAGCTAAAGAAATGCGAGTTCTAGCTTGAGGAAGAGCATTCTTTGGTCATGTGGTGTCAAAACATGAAGTATCTGTTGACCCGGCAAAGATTGAAGCAATACAAAGTTGGGATCAACCGAAGTCAGTGACCTAAGTACGTAGCTTTCTAGGCTTAGCTGGTTATTATCGGAGATTCGTGGAAGGATTATCTAGAATCGATGACTCGGAAAGATACAAAATTCATATAGAGCGATGAATGCGAGAAGAGTTTTCAAGAGCTTAAGAGGAGACTTATTTCGGCACCTGTTTTGACAATACCATCTGGTTCGGATGGATTTGTTATCAACAACGATGCTTCATGCAAAGGGTTAGGATGTGTTCTCATGTAATATGGGAAAGTCATAGCCTATGCCTCGTGACAACTCAAAGAATATGAGAGGAATTATCCTACTCATGATCTGGAGTTGACTGCAGTCGTTTTCGCATTGAAGATCTGGAGACACTACCTGTATGGGGAAAAAGTAGAGATTTATAAGGATCATAAAAGCCTCAAATATTTCTTCACCCAAAAGGAACTCAACATGCGGAAACGACATTGGCTCAAGTTGTTGAAAGATTACGACCATACCATCCAATATCATTCTGGAAAAGTAAACGTGGTAGCTGACGCATTAAGTAGAAGATCATATGCGGGTACGAGTGCAATGTTGTTAACACAAAGTCCCATTTTGTATGACTTGCAAAGAATGGAGATAGAGGTAAAGGCTCCAAGTACCCACGTGATGATATCAAACATACGAGTAGAACCAACTTTAATCGATAAAGTTAAAGTTGCTCAAGCTACAGACCTGGAGCTGATGCGTATGAAGAAGAAAGTGCAAGAATGTGTTATTCCAGAAGCAAGAATCGATGAAGAAGGAATACTTCGAGTCAACTCCAGACTTTGTGTTCCTAACAATTCTGACTTGAATCATAGAATCATGATGGAAGCACACAACACACTATTTACAATCCATCCTAGGAGTACCAAAATGTATCATGATCTTCGACATACATTTTGGTGGAGCAATATGAAGAGATAGATCGCGGAGATTATCTTGAGGTGTTTAACTTGTTAACGTGTAAAAGAGGAGCATCAAGTGTGACACCCCCAAAATAGGTATACATCACCCATCTTTAGTCGCCAGATACATGGTACAAAATTTAAATACAACTTAATAATACAACTTTCATGTACAATACGACAAAACATAAACTATGAGTTTGAATACAAATATTGTCTACTAGAGAGTATACAAACTCAAAAGGAGTCCTCATTACAATCATTATCACACTATTTCACAGAATAGTGAGGACTACTAATGCACCATCTTGGACCATCACTCTGTTCCTCGACTAGTCCCAGCTACGCTCTCATTTCCTGAAGAGAACAGTGAAAGAAAGGGTGAGCTCAACTAGCCCAGTAAGAAATATTATGACTAAGATAATGCGGAATAATTTATTCTTAGCCTTCAACAGTGTTAAACTGATAAAATATAATAACAATCAAGTTTAACTGTAGCAGAACAAGCAATCCATTAGAATAGGCAAGTAGGGAATAAAATCTACAATCTTCTATGATTTAAAAGGTTTTTCATCACTTGTATCATTGGGACTCAGCTTATTAAATAATCCACATCATCAAATCACCCCTACACTACGGCCAAGGATATTCTTTAGTATCACGACCACTAATTATCCATACACTACGGCTAAAGATAATCATGTTTTCATCAACGGTCCTGATCATGCCTAAAAACAATTCATCTTTGCACTACGGCCAAAGAGAATCCATAGCCATAATCATACCAAAAACTGTCCATCAATGCACTACGGGCCAATGAGGACTTTTTCCACATCATTTGTAACATTACGGTTATGATTATACTGAATAATCCCTAGTCATAATCATACCAAGTCCATCTATGCACTACAGGCCATAGATGACTTTCAACAAAATATAAACATGAGGATGATGACAATGATATAAGAATTCAATAAAATAAGTTCAAGAATTAATTTATCTGGGAACTGATAACGTCCAAATTGTCAACATGATACTTCTTTGTAGAGTAAAATTTAAGAATCCTCAGAAGAATATTTCTATGAAAAGATACTGGATGAAGCGCAAATATCAAGAATATTCCACTAATTTCATGGAGTATAGAAGTCAAAGTTTTAACCAATTGGGTATAATAAAGAGTGGAATAACAAAAGAAATCACCATGAATGCGATAGACCGCACAGGCAGGTTATTCCAACAGAATAATAAATAACAGAACCAGGTCCGGCGTAAAACACACAGACAGGATATTCCAACAGAATAATAAAGAATGGAACCAGGTCCGGCGTAAAACGCACCGACAAGATATTCCAACAGAATAATAAATAACGGAACCAGGTCCGGCGTAAAACGCACAGACAGGATATTCCAACAGAATAATAAAGAATGGAATATTAGAAGAATTTCACCATGTATGCAATACTTTGCATAGACTGGTTATTCCAACATAATAATAAAGAATGGAATAACAGAAGAATTTCACCAAGTATAGGGTAGCCCGCGTATATAGGTTATTCCAACAGAATAATAAAGAATGGAATAATAGAAGTTCTCTTTATAAATAAGAAAGAAAGAGTATCCCTTAACAGTACAACAAATAATATTCCCTATCTTAAAAAAAATTGGATACTGAAATAGTGAGGTAGCAGACTTCTCTTCTTCTTTCTCTCTATAATTTGTCTCTATAATAATTGCTCTAAAGCTTTTGTGAATTGGTGAGAAATGAAGGAAGAATGAGCTTCTATTTATAAGAAAATATAGTTTTGATCATTGCACGTTTTGGGGCTCGAAATATTAAAGTATAATACTTTCCTCTTTTTTTTTATTTTTAATTTAGTCGTGCAAGTATTATCAAACTTGCACCAACTCTCCTAATAGTAAATAATGTGAATTAATAGTAAATCATATGACTCAATAGTTCTAATCATGTGATAAAAATAATTACAGTATAGTACCTCCATCTATACATCTATTTTTAACTTAGTCATGCAAGTATTATCAATTTTGCATCAACTCCCCTCATAGTATAAGAATGTGATTTAATAGTACACACATGTGAACAAATAGTTATATAAGCATGTGAATTAGTAGCAATTAATTGCTCATTTATCCGGTAAATTACACGATTTATCAATATAACCCCCAAACATCAATTATCATCGGAATAGATGTCGATTTTCACTAACACAAACAATTCTAACATAATGAAACTATTTTTATCAATAATATAAATTTTGAAATTTCAAAGTTTGACTTTTTTTGAAAAAGTCAACTATTGACTTTTTGACCAAATAGTTAATCCCGGAAAATTTTGTGTTTATAGACTATTTTTACTAATTTCATCGTTTCGGACTCAAATATCAAGTCCGCGTCTCCAAATTCAACTCCGAACATAACTTCAATTTTAATAACATTCATCATTAATATTATAACTCACAATATTTAACAACCAGGTCGTTCCCAGGAAAGAGGGGGCTTTCCGATGAGGATTTCTCTTTATTGGCGCGCAATTAGGTGACCAAACCTCTCCTTGACATAACTTCTAGACATTGTCAATATTGCAAATAATAATATGAATAAATTTTCCGTCTCAATCATTGATTTAATAATATATCATATTATGCAGATGATAATGTAACAATAATTGAATCAATAATATGAAAGATATGATGCATCAATTACTGCAGCAATAATTGAGTATAACTGAGTGACTTCTCATGTAAGCATCAATAATCAATACCGTGTGCTACTATGCAACCACGCGTATTACTATACTTTTAACACCGGGTGTTTCAACAGTTAACGGTAAAACTTCCGCCGTTTATTTTCATAAAGTATTTTTGTCATTTTCTCAATCCAACAATAATTCTGTTGCAGGGTCCACCAATGATTGTACTGTCGTACGGATATTCCCCGATAAAAATAATATTCCCCGACCAATCGAATATTATATAACAACTTACGTACTTTGCAAAATTTATAAATATAACCCACAACTAGAACATTATATCAAATCCACACCATAATATTTAAAAAATTATTTTGAGAAAATTAAATATTTATTCATAAAATCTGGGGTCTCACAATCTCCCCTCCTTATGGAATTTCGCCCTCAAAATTTAACATGTATCTCTTCAAATGTTAAATCAGCCGTTATCTCGTCCGATTTTAAATTAATAATGTGGTTCGGGTCGTCCACATATTTACGTAACGTCAATACATAAAAAAAACGTTATGAACACGCGACATACTTGGCGGTAAACTGAGTCTATAAGCCACAGTTCCTACTCGGTCGAGGATTTTAAATGGGTCAATTAAATCGAGGGTTGAGATTTCCTCTCTTCATCGATTCTTGTTTCTAGAATAACGCCCTCTTGAACCTTCTTCAATCATCAGCTCTGATTATATAGCTTGAGCGGCTTTAACTTTATCGATTAAAGTCAATTTTAATCGTATATTCGTTATCTTTACGTGGTTTCCTAAATTCTATAACTCTATCTTCATCATTTATAAGTCGTACGAAATGGGCCTTTGTGTTAACAACATCGCACTCGTAAACGCATACGATCTTCTACTCAACGCGTTATGTACCACGTTCGCTTTCCCACGATGGTATTGAATGGTACAATCGTAATGTTCAACAGCTCAAGAAAACGTCTTTGGCGCATCTTATGTTCATTTTAAATAAAGAAATATTTGAGGGTTTAAGAAATGGGTTTTGTACCGAGGTCAATACAAAATTCGATATCACGCTCTAGGGGTAGGCTAAGAAGACTTCAAGAATACGTCAGGAAATTTATTAACAATAGAAATATCATTCAAAACTGTGACTCTCATCTAAGACTTGGATAACACGTCACATTGATACCTATCAACTTGCCATTGTCATTCACGACGTTGCCTACAGAAAGTCTGGCTTCGGTGCATTCCACACAAGAAAGTCAACAACGAAAGGACCGGGGATCTTTACTTATGGCTTTATATGACAATGATTGACTTTAGTGGTTTGGTTACTTGAATTCGCATAACAGGTTGGTTAGGAATATGAAAGCTAACAACCTTACGAAAAGCATGATGAGTAGTTAACTAATCAATTTCTAAAAATTGCATTAAAGGCAAGTATTTTCAAAGTGATAAGATTGACATGTAACGTGAAAGTGTCGATTTGAATCAACAAGATTTATAAATAGTGGAGGTAACGAAGGTTTCTACTAACAAAGTTTCAACCAATAGGTCAAAGCCTAACTTCTCCAGAGTTAAATTTGAACATTGAGCACAAGCATGAGAGATAAAAGAATAGGTAGAACCGGTATCGAATAAGGTATAGACTTCGCAAGAATTTATAATTAACTAACCCGTGATAACTTCGTTCAATTCGTTGTCATAAAAAATGCTCTCCCTTAAACTACCGAATTTGACTTATTCGTATCTGCCTTTGGTGCCACCATTCCAGCTGGACTTGACTTCACTATACGACAAAATCGAGCTAAATGACATTCTCTTCTTAAAATTTCCACTTCTATTATCTTGGCCATGATTACCACTAAAGTGGTTACCATTCTTGGCATGATAATTTCCCCCACGAAGGTTATCATTGTTCCGATAGCCGTTGCCACCAGTATGATTATTATCATGTTGTTGGTCGTTACCTTTTGGTTGAGCTAACTCATTATCGAGCTCCAATAACTGAGCTCTATTCACAATATCTGAATATAAAGAAAGTTTATGAGAAATTAGGTATTGACGTATTTCGGGTTTCAAACCTCGCAGAAACATTCACGTCATTCTCTCCTCATTATCGACCAAATGGGATGCAAATCGGGATAACTACGCAAACTTAGCATCGTAATGCGACACGTTCATATTGTTTTGCTCCATTGCACATCTCAAAATTTTTAGATGTCATTCTCAAATACTGTCACAAAATAAGGGTTAATTAAATAACTTAACATATCACATATTATCCCTATATTCTGACCGACAAATTAAATTCCAATTAAACTTAGGTAGGTCATACTAGCGAAGGAATTTCCCATCTCTCCCCTTCTAGTTCTTGTCTCACAACTCAGCTAGGGATCATATCTCTTAGCTTTGATACCAACTGTGATGCCCCCAAAATAGGTATACATCACCCATCTTGAGTCACTAGATACATGGTACAGAATTCAAATACAACTTAATAATACAACTTTCGTGTACAATACGACAAAACATAAACTGTGAGTTTGAATACAAATATTGTCTACTAGAGAGTATACAAACTCAAAAGGAGTCCTCATTACAATCATTATCACACTATTTCACAGAATAGTGAGGACTACTAATGCACCATCTTGGACCATCACTCTGTTCCCCGACTAGTCCCAGATACGCTCTCATTTCCTGAAGAGAACAGTGAAAGAAAGGGTGAGCTCAACTAGCCCAGTAAGAAATATTATGACTAAGATAATGCAGAATAATTTATTCTTAGCCTTCAACAGTGTTAAACTGATAAAATATAATAACAATCAAGTTTAACTGTAGCAGAACAAGCAATCCATTAGAATAGGCAAGTAGGGAATAAAATCTACTATCTTCTATGATTTAAAAGGTTTTTCATCACTTGTATCATTGGGACTCAGCTTAATAAATAATCCACATCATCAAATCACCCCTACACTACGGCCAAGGATATTCTTTAGTATCACGACCACTAATTATCCATGCACTACGGCTAAAGATAATCATGTTTTCATCAACGGTCCTGATCATGCCTAAAAATAATTCATCTTTGCACTACGGCCAAAGAGAATCCATAGCCATAATCATACCAAAAACTGTCCATCAATGCACTACGGGCCAATGAGGACTTTTTCCACATCATTTGTAACATTACGGTTATGATTATACTGAATAATCCCTAGTCATAATCATACCAAGTCCATCTATGCACTACAGGCCACAGATGACTTTCAACAAAATATAAACATGAGGATGATGACAATGATATAAGAATTCAATAAAATAAGTTCAAGAATTAATTTATCTGGGAACTGATAACGTCCAAATTGTCAACATTATACTGCTTTGTAGAGTAAAATTTAATAATGCTCAGAAGAATATTTCTATGAAAAGATACTGGATGAAGCGCAAATATCAAGAATATTCCACTAATTTCATGGAGTATAGAAGTCAAAGTTTTAACCAACTGGGTATAATAAAGAATGGAATAACAAAAGAAATCACCATGAATGCGATAGACCGCACATGCAAGTTATTCCAACAGAATAATAAATAACAGAACCAGGTCCGGCGTAAAACACACATACAGGATATTCCAACAGAATAATAAAGAATGGAACCAGGTCCGGCGTAAAATGCACCGACAGGATATTCCAACAGAATAATAAATAACGGAACCAGGTCCGGCGTAAAACACACAGATAGGATATTCCAACAGAATAATAAAGAATGGAATATTAGAAGAATTTCACCATGTATGCAGTACTTTGCATAGACTGGTTATTCCAACATAATAATAAAGAATAGAATAACAGAAGAATTTCACCAAGTATAGGGTAGCCCGCGTATATAGGTTATTCCAACAGAATAATAAAGAATGGAATAATAGAAGTTCTCTTTATAAATAAGAAAGAAAGAGTATCCCTTAACAGTACAACAAATAATATTCCCTATCTTAAAAAAAATTGGATACTGAAATAGTGAGGTAGCAGACTTCTCTTCTTCTTTCTCTCTATAATTTGTCTCTATAATAATTGCTCTAAAGCTTTTCTGAATTGGTGAGAAATGAAGGAAGAATGAGCTTCTATTTATAAGAAAATATAGTTTTGATCATTGCACGTTTTGGGGCTCGAAATATTAAAGTATAATACTTTCCTCTTTTTTTTATTTTTAATTTAGTCGTGCAAGTATTATCAAACTTGCACCAACTCCCCTAATAGTAAATAATGTGAATTAATAGTAAATCATATGACTCAATAGTTCTAATCATGTGATAAAAATAATTACAGTATAGTACCTCCATCTATACATCCATTTTTAACTTAGTCTTGCAAGTATTATCAATTTTGCACCAACTCCCCTAATAGTATAAGAATGTGATTTAATAGTACACACATGTGAACAAATAGTTATATAAGCATGTGAATTAGTAGCAATTAATTGCTCATTTATCCGATAAATTACCCGATTTATCAATATAACCCCCAAACATCAATTATCATCGGAATAGATGTCGATTTTCACTAACACAAACAATTCTAACATAATGAAACTATTTTTATCAACAATATAAATTTTGAAATTTCAAAGTTTGACTTTTTTTGAAAAAGTCAACTATTGACTTTTTGACCAAATAGTTAATCCCGGAAAATTTTGTGTTTATAGACTATTTTTACTAATTTCATCGTTTCGGACTCAAATATCAAGTCCGCGTCTCCAAATTCAACTCCGAACATAACTTCAATTTTAATAACATTCATCATTAATATTATAACTCACAATATTTAACAACCAGGTCGTTCCCAAGAAAGAGGGGGCTTTCCGATAAGGATTTCTCTTTATTGGCGCGCAATTAGGTGACCAAACCTCTCCTTGACAGAACTTCTAGACATTGTCAATATTGCAAATAATAATATGAATAAATTTGCCGTCTCAATCATTGATTTAATAATATATCATATTATGCAGATGATACTGTAACAATAATTGAATCAATAATATAAAAGATATGATGCAACAATTACTGCAGCAATAATTGAGTATAACTGAGTGACTTCTCATGTAAGCATCAATAATCAATACCGTGTGCTACTATGCAACCACGCGTATTACTGTACTTTTAACACCGGGTGTTTCAACAGTTAACGGTAAAACTTCCGCCGTTTATTTTCATAAAGTATTTTTGTCATTTTCTCAATCCAACAATAATTCTGTTGTAGGGTCCACCAATGATTGTACTGTCGTACGGATATTCCCAGATAAAAAGAATATTCCCCGACCAATCGAATATTATATAACAACTTACGTACTTTGCAAAATTTATAAATATAACCCACAACTAGAACATTATATCAAATCCACACCATAATATTTAAAAAATTATTTTGAGAAAATTAGATATTTTTTCATAAAATCTGGGGTCTCACAATCTCCCCTCCTTATGGAATTTCGCCCTCAAAATTTACATACGTACTTGGTATGCTAAACAGGTGAGGATACCTCGACTTCATTTCAAATCCTCACTCTTGAGGTATAACCTTTGAGTGTTGAATACAATTCTTCTTATCCAATATTTTAACATGTATCTCTTCAAATGTTAAATCAGCCGTTATCTCGTCCGGTTTTAAATTAATAATGTGGTTCGGGTCGTCCACATATTTACGTAACGTCAATACATAAAAAAAACGTTATGAACACGCGACATACTTGGCGGTAAACTGAGTCTATAAGCCACAGTTCCTACTCGGTCGAGGATTTTAAATGGGTCAATTAAATCGAGGGTTGATATTTCCTCTCTTCATCGATTTTTTCTTCTAGAATAACACCCTCTTGAACCTTCTTCAATCATCAGCTCTGAGTATGTAGCTTGAGCGGCTTTAACTTTATCGATTAAAGTCAATTTTAATCGTATATTCGTTATCTTTACGTGGTTTCCTAAATTCTATAACTCTATCTTCATCATTTATAAGTCGTACGAAATGGGCCTTTGTGTTAACAACATCGCACTCGTAAACACATACGATCTTCTACTCAACGCGTTATCTACCACGTTCGCTTTCCCACGATGGTATTAAATGGTACAATCGTAATGTTCAACAGCTCAAGAAAACGTCTTTGGCGCATCTTATGTTCATTTTAAGTAAAGAAATATTTGAGGGTTTAAGAAATGGGTTTTGTACTGAGGTCAATACAAAATTCGATATCACGCTCTAGGGGTAGGCTAAGAAGACTTCAAGAATACGTCAGGAAATTTATTAACAATAGAAATATCATTCAAAACTGTGACTCTCATCTAAGACTTGGATAACACGTCACATTGATACCTATCAACTTGCCATTGTCATTCACGACGTTGCCTACAGAAAGTCTGGCTTCGGTGCATTCCACACAAGAAAGTCAACAACGAAAGGACCGGGGCTCTTTACTTATGGCTTTATATGACAATGATTGACTTTAGTGGTTTGGTTACTTGAATTCGCATAACAGGTTGGTTAGGAATATGAAAGCTAACAACCTTACGAAAAGCATGATGAGTAGTTAACTAATCAATTTCTAAAAATTGCATTAAAGGCAAGTATTTTCAAAGTGATAAGATTGACATGTAACGTGAAAGTGTCGATTTGAATCAACAAGATTTATAAATAGTGGAGGTAACGAAGGTTTCTACTAACAAAGTTTCAACCAATAGGTCAAAGTCTAACTTCTCCAGAGTTAAATTTGAACATTGAGCACAAGCATGATAGATAAAAGAATAGGTAGAACCGGTATCGAATAAGGTATAGACTTCACAAGAATTTATAATTAACTAACCCGTGATAACTTCGTTCAATTCGTCGTCATAAAAAATGCTCTTCCTTAAACTACCGAATTTGACTTATTCGTATCCGCCTTTGGTGCCACCGTTTCAGCTGGACTTGACTTCACTATACGACAAAATCGAGCTAAATGACCTTCTCTTCTTAAAATTTCCACTTCTATTATCTTGGCCATGATTACCACTAAAGTGGTTACCATTCTTGGCATGATAATTTCCCCCACGAAGGTTATCATTGTTCCGATAGCCGTTGCCACCAGTATGATTATTATCATGTTGTTGGTCGTTACCTTTTGGTTGAGCTAACTCATTATCGAGCTCCAATAACTGAGCCCTATTCACAATATCTGAATATAAAGAAAGTTTATGAGAAATAAGGTATTGACGTATTTCGGGTTTCAAACCTCGTAGAAACATTCGCGTCATTCTCTCCTCATTATCGACCAAATGGGATACAAATCGGGATAACTACGCAAACTTAACCTCGTAATGCGACACGTTCATATTGTTTTGCTCCATTGCACATCTCAAAATTTTTAGATGTCATTCACAAATACTGTCACAAAATAAGGGTTAATTAAACAAATTAACATATCACATATTATCCCTATATTCTGACCGACAAATTAAATTCCAATTAAACTTAGGTAGGTCATACTAGCGAAGGAATTTCCCATCTCTCCCCTCCTAGTTCTTGTCTCACATCTCAGCTAGGGATCATATCTCTTAACTTTGATACCAACTGTGATGCCCCCAAAATAGGTATACATCACCCATCTTGAGTCACTAGATACATGGTACAGAATTCAAATACAACTTAATAATACAACTTTCGTGTACAATACGACAAAACATAAACTGTGAGTTTGAATACAAATATTGTCTACTAGAGAGTATACAAACTCAAAAGGAGTCCTCATTACAATTATTATCACACTATTTCACAGAATAGTGAGGACTACTAATGCACCATCTTGGACCATCACTCTGTTCCCCGACTAGTCCCAGCTACGCTCTCATTTCCTGAAGAGAACAGTGAAAGAAAGGGTGAGCTTAACTAGCCCAGTAAGAAATATTATGACTAAGATAATGCAGAATAATTTATTCTTAGCCTTCAACAGTGTTAAACTGATAAAATATAATAACAATCAAGTTTAACTACAGTGGAACAAGCAATCCATTAGAAGAGTCAAGTAGGGAATAAAATCTACTATCTTCTATGATTTAAAAGATTTTTCATCACTTTTATCGCTGGGACTCAGCTTAATAAATAATCCACATCATCGAATCACCCCTGCACTACAGCCAAGGATATTCTTTAGTATCACGACCACGAATTATCCATGCACTACGGCTAAAGATAATCATGTTTTCATCAACGGTCCTGATCATGCCATAAAATAATTCAACTTTGCACTACGGCCAAAGAGAATCCATATCCATAATCATACCAAAAACTGTCCATCAATGCATTACGGGCCAATGAGGACTTTTTCCACATCATTTGTAACATTACAGTTATGATTATACCGATTAATCCCTGGTCATAATCATACCAAGTCCATCTATGCACTATAGGCCACAAATGACTTTCAACAAAATATAAACATGAGGATGATGACAATGATATAAGAATTCAATAAAACAAGTTCAAGAATTAATTTATCTAGGAACTGATAACGTCCAAATTGTCAACATGATACTGCTTTGTAGAGTAAAATTTAAGAATGCCCAGAAGAATATTTCCATGAAAAGATACTGGATGAAGCGCAAATATCAAGGATATTTCACTAATTTCATGGAGTATAGAAGTCAAAATTTTAACCAACCGAGTATAATAAAGAATGGAATAACAAAAGAAATCACCATGCATGCGATAGACCGCACATGCAGGTTATTCCAACAGAATAATAAATGACGGAACCAGGTCTGGCGTAAAATTCACAGACAGGATATTCCAACAGAATAATAAAGAATGGAACCAGGTCTGGAGTAAAACGCACCAACAGGATATTCTAACAGAATAATAAATAACAGAACCAGGTCCGGCGTAAAACGCACAGACAGGATATTCCAACAGAATAATAAAGAATTGAATATTAGAAGAATTTCACCATGTATGCAGTATTTTGCATAGACAGGTTATTCCAACAAAATAATAAAGAATGGAATAACAGAAGAATTTCACTAAGTATAGGGTAGCCCGCGTATACAGGTTATTCCAACAGAATAATAAAGAATGGATTAACAGAAGTTCTCTTCATAAATAAGAAAAAAAATGTACCCCTTACAAGTACAACAAATAATATTCCCTACCTTAAAAAAACTGAATACTGGAATAGTGAGATAGCAGACTTCTCTTCTTCTTTCTTTCTATAATTTCTCTCTATAATAATTGCTCTAAAGCTTTTGTGAATTGGTGAGAAATGAAGGAAGAATGAGCTTCTATTTATAGGAAAATATAGTTTTGATAATTGCACGTTTAGGGGCTCGAAATATTACAGTATAATACCTTCCTCTTTTTTTTCATTTTTAATTTAGTCCTGCAAGTATTATCAAACTTGCACCAACTCCCCTAATAGTAAATAATGTGAATCAATAGTAAATCTTGTGACTCAATAGTTCTAATAATGTGATAAAAATAATTACAGTATAGTACCTCCATCTATACCTTCATTTTTAACTTAGTCATGCAAGTATTATCAATTTTGCACCAACTCCCCTAATAGTACAAGAATATGATTCAATAGTACACACATGTGAACAAATAGTTATATAAGCATGTGAATTGGTAGCAATTAATTGCTTATTTATCCGATAAATTACCCGATTTATCAATATAACCCACAGACATCAATTATCATCGGAATAGATGTCGATTTTCACTAATACAAACAATTCCAACATAATGAAACTATTTTTATCAATAATATAAATTTTGAAATTTCGAAGTATGACTTTTCCTGAAAAAGTCAACTGTTGACTTTTTGACCAAATAGTGAATCCTAGAAATTTTTTTGTTTATAAACTATTTTTACTAATTTCATCGTTCCGGACTCAAATATCACGTCCGCGTCTCCAAATTCAACTCCAAACACAACTTCAATTTTAATAACATTCATCATTAATATTATATCTCACAATATTTAACAACCAGGTCGTTCCCATGAAAGAGGGGCTTTTCGATAAGGTTTTCTATTTATTGGCACGCAATTAGGTGACCAAACCTCTCATTGACAGAACTTCTAGACATTGTCAATATTGTAAATAATAATATTAATAACTTTGCCGTCTCAATTATTAATTTAATAATATATCATATTATGCAGATGATACTGTAACAATAATTGAATCAATAATATGAAAGATATGATGCAGCAATTACTGCAGCAATAATTGAGTATAACTGAGTGATTTCTCACGTAAGCATCAATAATCAATACCGTGTGCTACTATACAACCACGCGTATTACTTTACTTTTAACACCGGGTGTTTCAACAGTTAACGGTAAAACTTCCGCCGTTTATTTTCATAAAATATTTTTGTCATTTTCTTAATCCGATAATAATTTCGTTGCGGGGTCCACCAATGATTGTACCATTGTACGGATATTCCCCGACAAAAAGAATATTCCCCGACCAATCGAATATTATATAACTACTTGCGTACTTTGCAAAATTTATAAATATAACCCACAACTATAACATTATATCAAATCCGCACCATAATATTTAAAAAATTATTTTGAGAAAATTAAATATTTATTCATAAAATCTGGGGTCTCACATCAAGCGCCAAAGGGTCCATTGCAACCATTTGAGATTCTGAAATGGAAGTGGGAACACATTAACATGGATTTCGTTACGGGTCTTTCCAAGGTTTCTTAAGGCATAGATGTGATTTGCGTTATTGTTGATAGATTAAGCAAGTCTGCTCATTTCTTGCCTATACGGGAGACTTATTCAATTGTAAATCTTGCTCGTCTGTACGTGAATGAGATTATGAGATTTCATGGCATACCAGTATCCATAGTTTCAGATCGTGACCCAAGATTCACTTCACGATTTTGGGTTAGCTTGTAGAAAGCTATGGGCACGGACTTACGATTCAATTCGGCATACCATCCTCAAATGGACGGGCAATTAGAAAGGACTATTCAAACTCTTAAAGATCTATTAAGACTATGTGTCCTAGATTTCAAAGGGAGTTAGGATAAGTACCTACCATTGGTTGAATTCTCCTACAACAACAGTTATCAGGTAAGTATAGGTGTGGCTCCATTTGAAGCATTGTATGGACGAAAGTGTCACTCTCTAGTATGTTGGGATGAGGTGGGAGAAACAACATTGTTGGGACCAGAGTTGGTACTAATGACTACAGAAAAGATCCAAATGATCTGACAACATATAAAAATGACACATGATCGACAAAAGAGTTATGCGGATCTTCATCGAAAGGACGTGTAATTTAATATTGGGGATCATGTATTGTTATGTGTTGCACCATGGAAGGGAGTTACAAGTTTTGGGAAGAGATGAAAGCTCAATCCACGATTTGTTGGTCCATTTGAAATTCTTGACCGAATAGGAAATGTGGCATATAGACTCGCATTACCTCCAAGCATGTCTCGTGTTCATAATATTTTTCACATATCTGTGCTTCATAAATATGTGAAAGACCCAAACCACATTATTGAGTTAGAACCAGATGATATAGTTGAAGATTTAACGTACAAGGAGGTACCTATTAAGATCTTGGATATGAAAGAGCATGTCCTACGCACCAAGGTTATACCACAAGTTAAGGTTTAGTGGAGGAACCATGCTATTGAAGAAATGACCTGGGAGTTAGAATCAGAAATGAAAACGAGGTATCCTCACCTTTTCAAAACACCAGGTACGTATGTAAATTTCGAGGACGAAATTTCATAAGGAGAGGAGGTTGTAAGATCCCAACTTTTTATAAATGAAATCAAATTTTCTCTAATTATTATTGTGAATAATAAGGTGTTAATTTGATATAATGCTTTGGTTATGGGTGAAATGTGCAAATTTGGTAAAATAAGCAAGTGGTTATAAAATATTCATTGTTGTCGGGGAATATTCGTTTGGTCGTGGAATATTCTTGCTGTCGTAGAATATTCATACGATAGCGCAGCCATTTGTGAGCCCCATAACGGAAAACGGTCGGATGAAAAAAATGATAAGTTTTAGTTTTTATAAATAACGGCCTAGTTTTTACCATTAGCACTGTTAGAATACCTGGTGGTTAAAATACAGTAATACACGTGATTGCACAGTAGCACACGGTATTGCACATTATTTTTGAATTATTGATTCTTACGTAAGAAGGCAGTACTCAATAATTGTTACAGTAATTACTGTTCAATATTTTATTTTATTGATTCAATAATTACTACGTTGATATGTTATATTATTGTTGTTTCAATAATTGTCACTGCACAGTATTTCCCATTATCAGATCAATAATTCATATTATTTGAATAAAATTATTAAATAGTATTATTGATAATGTCTAAGGAAATTCTGTCTAGGAAAGCGGTTTGGTCACCTAATTGCTTGCCAGTATGGAGAAATCGTTATCGAAAAACCCCCTCTTTCATGGGGAACGACCTGGTTGTCATAATTGTGATTCTGTAATATTATTTATGAATAATTAATTATTGATTTATATGATAAGGAAATATTTATTTTATGTGGATATAAATTATTGATATATTTATTGTGGTTATAAATGAAGGAATAAATGTTGAGGTGTTTTATCAGTATTTTGTCGGAATAGATGTGTTAAAAATCGTTCGTATGTGGATTTCAGTCATTTTTCATTTAGAATTTGGAAAAACTTAAATCTATAAAGTTGTAGAGAATTTAATTTCCTATGGAATGGACATAAAATTTGAATTTTTCTGATAAAAGGGCTATTTATTATGAATTATTGAAGTTTTAGAAATAAATATTATTTTATTAAAAATATGGTTGGGCTCCACTTTTGGTTGGTGAGAAATATGTTAGAATTTATAAGTGGTGGGCGTGAATAGTAGCAGGTAAAGCCATCAAGTAGCAGGTCAGTCTGCTATGGCGTTCTAAGTATTTTCCTATAAATAGGGTGCTTAGTTAGAATTAAAAAATACACCAGAAATAAGTTTTCTCTCACTATAATATTATCGAGCATATTTTGTGAGTATTTAGATACTTTGTGAGTTGTTATTTAGTGCAAGTTTCCTTCTGCCTTATACCTGATATTTCAGCCAAAATACTATTCTTTTGAGGTAAGGGATGTTATTTTCTTCGTAAATGATATTATTTTCTTCAATATCATTATGCCTATTTATTCATATAAATTTTATTGTGGAATTTCAACCTTTTTGTGTCGGGGTTACTATTCACGTATACGACACTATTCACGAATACGACACTATTAAAAAAAGAGGAAATTTTCTCTTCTTTGTCCAAGATATCTATTATGGTTACTATCTTTGATTGTATCCATGTTTTGATCTTCATTCTTGAATTTTACTCCAATATGGTTTATTATGGAGCGGTTTTGAACTTGTATAAACTGAAGTACGAATTCATAATCTTTGATCTTTTATCTTACCGGATTCGTTTCTTAAAAATATTTTTTATCATCCTCAGTCCTAAATGATGATATTACTGAATATCTTTGGCCTGTAGTACAAAGATGAATGATTAACTAATGAATATCTTTGGCCCACGGTGTAAAGATGAACAGGTGTTGAGATGAACATGACCAACTGGTGATACAAATAATTATATCTTTGGCCTATAGTGCAAAGATGAATATTTGATTAAAGATGTATATTGATTGATGTTACATGGATAAAATATTAATGATGGATTTTTAAATTCATAGATGATAGTAGATTTCTTTCTCTACTTAACTCTTCTAATGAATTGTTAGTTCCACTGCGAATATTGATCTAAAACTGGTTGTCCATTATATTTTATCTGATTTGTTGTAGGCTTACGATAACTTATTGTTCATTATCTTAGTCATAATATTTTTTACTGGGCTAGTTGAGCTCACCCTTTTCATATTTGTTCCATTTTTCTTCTTAGAAGGTGAGAATATAGCAGGAACTAGCCGGGGTATGGAGTGATGGTTCTAGAAAATTGTTTTAGTAGTCCTCACTATTTTTGTAAAATAGTGTATCAATAATTGTAATGAGGACTCCTTTTGAGTTTGAATACTGTCTATTAGACCATATTTGTATTTAAACTCAGAGTATGTGTTGTCGTATTTTGCACGACAATTGTACTAATGAAGTTGTATTTGTTTTTGTACCATGTATTTGGCGACTCAGAATGGGTGATGTATACCTATTTTGGGGACATCACACAAACCTAGTTGACCAGTCACAGAAATTCAATTCTGGAAAATCCAGAAAACATAAACAGTGGCCTGACAAGATTTTGAATGGCATAGATCTTCTTCATGTTATGTTCTTAGCTTATCTAAGTGTATCACTTTTGTACACTGACATATGGACTAGAAAACCCTGACAATGGATTACTCATTATATCAACATATTTCAAGTTATTATTAGTCAAAATGGGTTGACCAAGAACAAAAACTGATTCTTGGAAATTCCAGAAAATTTCCAGAATAGCTTCTAACAAGTTATTGACCATGCAAGATCTTGCAATTTTGATGTTGGTTGGTTAAGCCAGTGTAACACTTTTATAGCTTGACATGTCTACTACAAGAGTGTGATGGTAGATCACTTAGATAACTCCTAGAATCAAAGTTATTAAAGCTCAAAGTAGGCTGCTCAACACTGACTGCCAATTCTGGAAATTCCAGAACCCAAGAACAACCTTAGTCGGCTAGTTTGATCATCAATATCTTCATAAGATGATGTAGTTAGACCCCAAACTTGCTATGTACTTGTAGTATTACATCAATACTACATCAATGGTACACTCTCATGCCCACATCAGCGACAGTTTTAAATTAAAATGAATTATATTAATTAAAATAAATAGAAAAAATTTATGGCAAAACTAATGATTTGGTCACCGAAGTTGGCACGTTTTATTGAATATTTGATTGAACTTTTAATTTTTTTAAATTAACTAACTGAATTAATTAAAATTATTAAATTTGGTCATTCTATCAAATCTGGTTAACAGCTGTCAAATTGGTTCAAGATTTTTCATACGTGGAAGCAAAAAAAAAAGAGAAAATAAAATATAAAATGAGGTGGCCAATCAGCAACAATGACATGGGAATAAAAATAAAACATTTTTAACATTTTAAAGTTTTAAAACTGAAAAAAACATAATAAAACACAATGAAAACTAATAAAAATAAAATATTTTTTCATTCATTAAATTAAATTTATTTATCAAGATAAATCAAATCTTAATCAATTAAAAAACCAAACATATTTTCATTTATCGATGGCTTGCAGATTCCCAATTGGCTATGGCTTGCAGCGAATTCGGCATTTAGAGAGATTGCTAAAGCTTTTTGCAGCAGTTTGAATGGTGAACAATTGGGGAAGATCGGGAAATTGGGTTTGGACTTGACATCAGTGTCTGACGAGAAGAAATTGGTTATTGAATTGATGCCTGAAGTTTTGCCTTTACTTAAAGCGAGGGTTAATGAAAGTAGTATCGATAAATCAGATGATGCTAATGAGATATCTGCTGCAGCAGCTAGAGTTCCAGTTGCTTATGCCAATACGAAGAAGACATTTATCTGTGAAAATATCTAGAAAATACAAAACCTATAATTCTCTTTTATCTTGCAGATCAGAGAAAAACAAGAAAATAAACCCCAAAATATCGAAACTGTTCTTCAATAATCAGTTCGATTTATGAAGAATTACGTAGATTAAAGGAGGGACTGTAATTCACCGGGAAGAATATCGAAACTTTTCTTCAATAATCAGTTCGATTTATCTTTGAATTTGATTTGGAAGGAGATAAAGGATGAAGGAAAAGAGAATAAATTATTTTTTTATTGTTATTTTCTCATGTACCATTTTTATCTCCATGAATCACCTTTTTTCTATGAAATCTGTTAGTTCTGTTTTGATATGTTTTGATGAAAAATAAAAGAAATAATCTTAATGAAAGAGAAAATATACGATTATTTGATCTGTAAAAATAAATAATTATGATGGTTAAATCTGTTTTAGTTGAAGCAGAAAGATGTAAAATCCCAAATTTTACAAATAAAGATTTAATTTTCTCGAAATATATTTTTTTTAATATTATGGTGTGAATTTGAGATAATATTATTGTTGTGGGTAGTATTTATAAATTTTGCAAAGTATGCAAGTTGTTATATAATATTCGATTGGTCGGGAAATATTGTTTTTATTGGGGAATATCCGTACGACGACATAATCATTGGTGGACCCTACAACAGAATTATTGTCGGATTGATAAAACGACAAAAGTATTTTATTAAAAATAACGGCGGAAGTTTTACAGTTAATACTGTTGAACTACTCGGTAGTAAAAGTACAGTAATACGCGTGGTTGCATAGTAGCACACGGTATTGATTATTGATTCTTACGTGAGAAGTTACTCAGTTAAACTAAATTATTGCTATAGTAATTCACTACTAAAAAAATGGTCTTTTGTGATGGCCTAAATCCATCACAAAAAGTAGGAAAATCATCACGAAAGGTTTACGTGATGACTTTAAGCATCACAATGGTCGTCTTGTATACGCCCATCATGAAAGGTTTTACGTGATGGTTTTGGAAATCACGTAAACGCTTAGTGCTTTTGTGATGACTAATACAATCACATTAACATATAATCTATTGTGATTGTCAAAGTCATCACAAAAAAAACAAGACTTTAGGGATCAAATGTAAGAACATGAATCTCTATTTACGTATAATTTATTTCACTATATTAATTATATCTATATTAATTGTATCAAATGATACTTGTAGGATTCGAACCCTCTCCCATTTGCAAACTAAATAACGAGTATTACCACTACACCAAAGTCCAGATCATGATTATAATTTTAAAACAAAATATAAAAAGAAACATATATGAGTTGACTTACTAAACAAAATTACTTTCAAATAAGATTTGGTGATTGCAATGGCAGTCACAAATACTCTATAATGATGGTAAAATTAGTCATCACTAAGAGCCATCATATATTGTATTGTTTTGTGATGGCTTGAAAATTCCATCACAAAATACCTTCTTTTTGTAATTGCAAATAAAAGTCGTCACAAAAATCTAACTTTTTAATGATTGTCACGACCGTCATAAAATATTATTTTGATTATTTCTTATATTAAAATACTAGTGATAGCTTAAATGCAATCACGAAAAGGGTATATCTATAAGTGATGACTTTGTGCGTCACAAAAAAAAATTTATTTTACGTGAAAAAATTGGTGTGATTGGCATGGCCATCACAATTATAATACATTGATGGCAAAATTAGTCATCACTAAGAGCCATCATATATACTATTATTTTGTGATTGCTTAAAAAGTCCATCACAAATTACTCTATCTTGTGATGGTTTTTAAAAACTGTTCAAAATTCCGTCACGTATTTTTGTTTTTCTAGTAGTGATTGTTGCATCATATCTCTCATTTTATTGATTCGATTATTGTCACAGTATCATCTGCATTATATGATATATTATTAAGTCAATAATTGAGATGAAAAAGTTATTCATATTATTAAATTGCAATATTTATAATGTCTAGAAGTTCTGTCAAGGAGAGGTTTGGTCACCTAATTGCGCGCCAATAGAGAGAAATCCTTATTGGAAAGCCCCCTTTTTCCTGGGAACAACCTGGTTGATAAATATTATGAGTTATAATATTAATGATGAATGTTATTAATATTGAAGTTGTGCTTAGAGTTAAATTTGGAGACGCGGATGTGATATTTGAGTTCGGAACGATGAAATTAGTAAAAATAAACTATAAACACAAAATTTACCGATTTTTACTATTTGGTCAAAAAGTCAACAATTGACTTTTTCAGGAAAAGTCAAACTTTGAAATTTCAAATTTTTTTATTTTTGATAAAAATAGTTTCATTATGTTGGAATTATTTGGGTTAGTGAAAGTCGACAATTATTTCGATAATAATTGATGTCTGGAGGTTATATTGACCAATTGGGTATTTAACCGGATAAATGAGCAATTGATTGCTATTATTTCACATGATTATAACTATTTTTTCACATGTGTATACTATTGTTTTACATTCTTGTTAATATTAGGGGAGTTGGTGCAAGATTGATAATACTTACATGACTAAGTTAAAAATGGAGGTATCGATGGAGGTATTATACTATAATTCATATTTTCACATGTCTAGAACTATTGATTCACATGATTTACTATTGATTCACATCATTTACTATTAGGGGAGGTGGTGTAAGTTTGATAATACTTGCAGGACTAAATTAAAAATGAAAGAAAAGTTGGAGGTATTGTTCTGTAATTTTTCGAGCCCGAAAATGTGCAATTATCGAAACTATATTTTTCTATAAATAAAAGCTCATTCTTCCTTCATTTATCACTAATTTACTAAAGCTATAGAGCACTTATTATAGAGAGAAATTATAGAGAGAAGCTATAGAGAGAAAATCTATAGAAGAAGAGAAGCTTGCCACTTCACTACTCCAATATCCAGTTTCTTTTACGATAGGGAGTATTATTTCTTTCTTATCCATGAAGAGAACTTCTATTATTCCATCCTTTATTATTCTATTGGAATAACATGTATACACGGGTTACCCTATACTTTGTGACATTCTTCTATTATTCCATCTTTATTATTCTGTTGATACGTCAATAGGGCTCAGTTATTGGAGCGCAATAATGAGTCAGCACAACCAAAAGGCAACGACTAACAACACGATAATAATCGTACTGGTGGCAACGGTCATCGGAACAATGATAACCATCGTGGGGGAAATTATCATGCCAAGAATGATAACCACTTCGGTGGTAATCATGTCCAAAATAATAGAAGTGGAAATTTCAAGAAGAGAAGGTTCAATAATGATGGAAAGACAACAGCACCAGCACCCGTTTCAAAGGAAGAAGAACGACCATTAGTCGTATGTTTCAAATGCAGACAGGAGGGGCACATTCGTCTAAACTGTACACAGCAATCCAAAGCGTGTTTCAATTGCGGAAGAGAATGTCACCTAGCTCGATTTTGTCGTATGGTGAAGTCAAGTCCAGCTGGGATAGTGATGCCAAAGGATGTCCCAGACAAGCCAAAACCAGTAGTTTAAGAGAGCATTTTTTTTGTAACGAGGAACCTGAATAAAATTATCACGGGTAAGTTAATCATAAACTTTTGCGAAGTCTATACCGTGTTAGATACCGGTTCTACTCACTCTTTTATTTCACCTAGTTGTGTTCAATGTTTGAATTTAACTCCGGAGAAGTTAGACTTTGATTTATCTGTTGAAACTCAATTAGGAGAAATCTTTGTTACCTCTACTATTTATAAATCTTGTTTGATTCAAATCAACACTTTTACGTTACCTGTCGATCTTATCTATTTGAAAATATTTGCATGGATGTGATTGTTGGAATCGATTGGTTAACTACTCATCATTATTTTTGTAAGGTTGTTAGCTTTCATATTCCTAACTTTTTAAGTAACCAAACCACTATAGTCAATCACTGTCATATTAAGCCATAAGTAAAGAGCCCTGAGCCTTTCGTTGTTGACTTCTTTGTGTGGAATGCACCGAAGCCAGACTTTCTGTAGGCTATGTCGTGAATGACGATGGCAAGTTGATAGGTATCAATGTGATGTATTATCCAAGTTTTGGATGAGAGTCACGGTTTTGAATGACATTTCTATTGTTAATAGATTTCCTGACGTATTCTTGATGACTTCTTAGCCTACCCTAGAGCGTGAAATCGAATTTTGTATTGACCCCAGTACAAAACCCATTTCTTAAACCCTCAAATATTTTTTCAACTAAAATGAACGTAACATATGCCAAAGACGATGGCTCGAGCTGTTGAAGATTACGATCGTACCATTCAATATCATCGTGGAAGAGCGAATGTGGTAGCTGACGTGTTGAGTAAAAGATCGTATGCGTTTACGAGTGCGATGTTGTTAACACAAAGACTAATTTTGTATAACTTACAAATGATGAAGATAGAGTTAAAGACTCCAGGGACGCACATCAAGATAACGAATATACGATTAGCATTGACTTTAATCGATAAAGTTAAAGCCACTCAAACTACATACTCGGAGCTGATGAATGGGAAGAAGAAGGTTTAAGAGGGCATTATTCTAGAAGCAAGAATTGATGAAGAGAAGAAATCTCAACCCTCGATTTAATTGGCCCATTTAAAATCCTCGATCTAGTAGGAACTATGGCTTATAGACTCGTTTTACCACCAAATATGTTGCATGTTTATAACGTTTGTCACGTATCAATGTTACATAAATATGTGGACGACCCGAACCACATTATTGATTTAGAACCGAACGAGATAGCGAATAATTTAACGTATGAAGATGTACCTGTTAAAATTCTGGAATATATTCTACGCTTAAAGTTTATACCTCAAAAGTTAGAATCTGGTGAAGTGTACTCATCTGTTCGGCATATTAGGTACGTACGTAAATTTTGAGGGCAAAATTTCATAAGGAGGGGAGATTGTAAAATCCCAAATTTTACGAATAAAGATTTAATTTTCTCGAAATAATTATTTTTAATATTATGGTGTGAATTTGAGATAATATTATAGTTGTGGGTAGTATTTATAAATTTTGAAAAGTATGCAAGTTGTAATATAATATTTGATTGGTCGGGAAATATTCTTTTTATCGGGGAATATCTGTACGATGGCATAATCATTGATGGATCCCACAACAGAATTATTGTCGGATTGAGAAAACGACAAAAGTATTTTATTTAAAATAACGGCGGAAGTTTTACCGTTTATACTGTTGAACTACTCGGTAGTAAAAGTACAGTAATACGCGTGGTTGCATAGTAGCACACGGTATTGATTATTGATGCTTACGTGAGAAGTCACTCAGTTATACTCAATTATTGCTATATTAATTGTTGCATCATATCTCTCATATTATTGATTCGATTATTGTCACAGTATCATCTGCATTATATGATATATTATTAAATCAATAATTGAGATGCCAAAGTTATTCATATTATTAAATTACAATATTTACAATGTCTAGAAGTTCTGTCAAAGAGAGGTTTGGTCACCTAATTGCGCGCCAATAGGGAGAAATCCTTATTGGAAAGCCCCCTCTTTCCTAGGAACGACCTGGTTGATAAATATTATGAGTTATAATATTAATGATGAATGTTATTAATATTGAAGTTGTGCTTCGAGTTGAATTTGGAGACGCGGACGTGATATTTGAGTCCGGAATGATAAAATTAGTAAAAATAGACTATAAACAAAAAATTTGCTAGTTTTTACTATTTGGTCAAAAAGTCAACAGTTGACTTTTTTAGGAAAAACCAAATTTTGAAATTTTAAAATTTATATTTTTAATAAAAATAGTTTCATTATGTTGGAATTATTTGTGTTTGTTAAAGTTGACAATTATTTCGATAATAATTGATGTCTGGAGGTTATATTGACTAATCAGGTATTTAACCGAATAAATGAGCAATTGATTGCTATTATTTCACATGATTATAATTATTTGTTCACATGTGTATACTATTGTTTCACATTCTTGTTAATATTAGGGGAGTTGGTGCAAGATTGATAATACTTACATGACTAAGTTAAAAATGGAGGTATAGATGGAGGTACTATACTGTAATTCGTATTTTTACATGTCTAGAACTATTGATTCACATGATTTACTATTGATTCACATCATTTACTATTAGGGGAGGTGGTGTAAGTTTGATAATACTTGCAGGACTAAATTAAAAATGAAAGAAAAGTTGGAGGTATTGTTCTGTAATTTTTCGAGCCCCAAAATGTGCAATTATTGTAACTATATTTTTCTATAAATAGAAGCTCATTCTTCCATCATTTCTCACTAATTCACTAAAGCAATAGAGCACTTATTATAGAGAGAAATTATAGAGAGAAGCTATAGAGAGAAAATCTATAGAAGAAGAGAAGCTTGCCACTTCACTACTCCAATATCCAGTTTCTTTTACGATAGGGAGTATTATTTCTTATCCATGAAGAGAACTTCTATTATTCCATCCTTTATTATTCTGTTGGAATAACCTGTATACGCGGGCTACCCTATACTTTGTGACATTCTTCTATTATTCCGTCTTTATTATTCTGTTGAAACATCATGTCGGTGTGAATTTCGCCTGACCTGGTTCTGTTACTTATTATTCTGTTGGAATAACCTGTCTATGCGAAGTACCGCATGCATGGTGATTTCTTTTGTTATTTCATTCGTTATTATACTCAGTTGGTTAAAGTTTTGACTTCTATACTCCCTGAAATTAGTTGAATATCCTTGATATTTGCGCTTCATCCAGTATCTTTTCATGGAAATATTATTCTGAGCATTCTTGAATTTTAATCTACAAAGCATTATCATGTTGACAATTTGAACGTTATCAGTTCCTGGATAAACTAATTTTTGAAATTTTTTTATTGAATTCTTATATCATTGTCATCATCCTCATGTTTATATTATGTTGAAAGTCATCTGTGGCCTGTGGTGCATAGATGGACTTGGTATGATTATGACCAGGGATTATTTCGTATAATCATAACCGTAATGTTACAAATGATATGGAAAAAGTCCTCATTAGCCCGTAGTGCATTGATGGACAATTTTTGGTATGATTATGGCTATGGATTCTCTTCGGCCAAGGGAGCAAAGATGAATTATTTTATGGCATGATAAGGACCGTTGATTAAAACATGTTTATCTTAAGCCGTTATGCATGGATAATTCGTGGTTGTGATACTAAAGAATATCATTGGCCGTAGTGCAGGGGTGATTCGATGATGTGGATTGTTTATTAAACCGAGTCCCAGCGACAAAAGTAATGAAAAACCTTCTAAATCATAGAAGATAGTAGATTTTATTCCCTACTTGACTCTTCTAATGGATTGCTTGTTCCGCTGCAGTTAAACTTGATGTTTGTTATATTTTATCAGTTTAACACTGTTGAAGGCTAACGATAAATTATTCTGCATTATCTTAGTCTTAATATTTCGTACTGGGTTTGTTAAGCTCACCATTTCTTTCACTGTTCTCTTCAGGAAATGAGAACGTAGCTGGGACTATTCGGGGAACAGAGTGATGGTCCAAGATGGTGCATTAGTAGTCCTCATTATTATGTGAAATAGTGTGATAATAAATATAATGAGGACTCCTTTTGAGTTTGTATAATCTCTTGTAGACAATATTTGTATTCAAACTCATAGTTTATGTTTTGTCGTATTATACACGACAGTTGTATTATTAAGTTGTATTTGAATTCTGTACCATGTATCTGGCGACTCAGAATAGGTGATGTATACCTATTTTTGGGGGCGTCACAAAAGATATTTTGATTTTTTGATTTTTATTTTATTTTATTATGTTTTGTCATTTTTAAAATGTTAATTTTTTATTTTTTTAAAACTTTAAAATGTAAAAAGAAGGCTTATTTATTTATTTGCCACATGTACTTTTTTTATTTTTTGTATATTTTTTTCAGAGCCACGTAGATAAATTTTTAACGTATGTCTACTTTTTTAACGAGTTAATTTAAAAAATTAAAAGTTCAATCAGCTATTCAATAAAAACGTACCAACTTCGGTGGCCAAATCATTAGTTTTGGAAAAATATTAATAATAATTCAAAATTAAGTTTTAAAAATTATTTTAAGTTATAAAATTAACTTTAGATATTTTGACATAAATTTCATTAATATTTTAATTTATTTAAATATTAATGATAATAAATTTATTTAAAAATTATATTTAATAAATTATTTTAAAATGATTTTAAAATTTAAAAATGATATAACGGTTTTAAAAATATTTGAAGTTATAAGAAATGACTTTTAGTATTTTGACATAAATTTTATTAATATTTTAATATTAATGATAATTATTTAAAAATAATTTTAAATATTTTAAAAATCATTAAAAGGTGATATTAATGTTTTAAAAATGTTTTTAGTTATAATAAATAACTTTTAATATTTTGACATGGATTTGATAAATATGTTAAATTATTTATATATTAATGATAATGAAATTATTTAGTAATTAAATCATTTAAAAATGATATTAGTGTTTGAAAAATCATTATAAATGATAAAAATTATTATAAGCTTCCGAAAAATATTATAAATAATAATTAAATTATCTAAAATAATATTGAAGCTTTTAAATAGAATTTTATTGAAAATAAACTCGATAATTATCTGATAACGCAATCGGGACATTGAATTGATACCAAAATCAAACCAGACTGAAATAATTTGACTTGATACATGTTCTTATGTGTTCTAACGACTGTTAGGAATAGTTGGTAATGTGTTTAAGCTGTATGATGACTTTAAATAGAGGTATTGCGTGCCATGATTTATTATTCTAATTAAGAGATCAATATTATTAATGATATGCCTTTTAAACGAAGTTAAATTAAATTGTGTAGCGGTAGTCGACGACCAAGGTAAGTTTCCTTAACTCAAATTCTAGTTATTATTTTTCAAGCATGTTAAGTGGATAATTATTGTTGATTATTCCACATCTATGATTATTATTGAATATTCGCAATTATTGCAAGTTCCCTAACTCAAACTAAAATTATTGTTTTTTCAGCATGTTAGTGGATAATTATTGTTGATTATTCCACATCTATTATTATTATTGGATATTTGCAATTATTGTAAGTCTCCTAACTCAACTTGAGTTATTAATTTCAAAATCATGTTAGTGGATAATTATTGTTAGTTATTCATATCTATAATGTGACGCCCCCAAAATAGGTATACATCACCCATCTCGAGTCGCCAAATACATGGTACAAAATTCAAATATAACTTAATTATACAACAGTCGTGTAAAATACGACAAAACATAATCTAAGAGTTTTAATAAGAATATTGTCATCTAGACAATATCCACACTCAATAGAGTCCTCATTATATTTATTGTCACACTATTTAACAGAATAGTGAGGACTACTAATGATATCAGCTGGATCGTCACTCCGTTCCCCGACTAGTCCCGACTACGTTCTCATTTCCTGAAGATAACAGTAAAAGAAATGGTGAGCTCAACTAGTCCAGTAAGAAATATTATGATTAATGTAAGACCCCAAATTTTTTTTTATATATATAATGAAATTTCCTCTATTTATTATTTTGAAATTGCAAGGGTTGATTTGATTAATGTGGTTAGTTATGGGTAAAATGCGTAAATATCTCAAATAAGCAAGTGGTTATAAAATATTCATTATTGTCGGGGAATATTCGTTTGGTCGTGAAATATTTTTACTGTCGAGGAATATTCGTACGACGGTGCAGCCTTGTGTGGGCCCCATAACGAAAAGCGATTGGATGAAGAAAACGACAAGTATAAGTTGTTTATAAACAACAGCGTAGTTGTTACCGTTAATACTGTTGGAATACCCGGTGGTTAAAACACAGTAATACGCGTTGTTGCACAATAGCACACGGTATTACACCAATTATTGATTCTTACGTAAGAAGGCACTACTCAATAATTGTTACAGTAATTACTGCTCAGTATTTTATTTTATTGATTCAATAATTGCTACGTTGATATTTTATACTACTGTTGTTTCAATAATTGTCACTACACAGTATTTTCCATTATCGAAGCTATAATTCATATTATCTTAATAATATTATTAGAAAACATTATTGGCAATGTCTAGAAAGTTCTGTCTAAGGAGAGGTTTGGTCACCTAATTCCGTGCCAGTAAGGAGAGATCCTTATTGGAAAGCCCCCTCTTTCCTGGGAATGGCGTGGTTGCCAGTACTGTGATTCTGTAATATTATTTGTGAATAATTAATTATTGATTTATATGATGATGAAAATATTGTTTTTATGTGGATATAGATGGAGAAAATTTTAATGTGACAATTGTTGAAAATTAATATTTTATCTTTTTCTGATAAAATAATTTATTTAAATATATTATTATATTTTAATAATATAATAATGGTGATATTTTTACAATGAATGTGGGATATATGAGTATATAAGGAGAAAGAGTATTTTTGTTGCATTAAATGATTAAAACATATTTTGTGTGTCGGTGGACCCTATTTCTTGACTGAAATTTGATTATAGCCTGTAAAATCGTCCGTTTGTGGATTTCGGTCAATTTCTATTTGGAATTTGGAAAAACTTTCTTCTGCAAAGTTGTAGAGAATTGAATTTCCTATGGAAGCACATAAGATTCAAATTTTTCTGATAAAAGTGTTATTATGAATTATTGATGTTTCGGAATATTGGGTCTGAATTGATTTTGTTACAAAAAGTGTTTAAAACATGTTTTTCATTTTGATGGGCCCCTCTAGCATGTGTGAATTGCTGAAATTCAGATTTCAAGGAGTGCGTATAATATTTTTATAAATATTAATATTTTATTAAATTTTCTGCTTTGGTGTTCTAAGCATTTTCCTATAAATAGGGTGCTTAGGTTAGAATTGAAAATCACACCAGAAACTGAAGTTTTCTCTCTCTATATTATCGAGTGTATTCTTGTGAGTATTTTTGATCCTTTGAGTGTTGCTATACGATGCAAGTTCCCTTTAGCACTATATCCAGTATTTTAGTCAAAAATACTGTCTTTTCGAGGTAAGGGATGTTATTTTTTTCGTAAGTGATATTATTTCTTCAATATCATTATGCCGAAATATTGGTTGGAACTTTTTATCAAATTTGGAACTTTTTCACGTCGGGGTTACTATTCATGAGTTACTATTCACGAGTTACTATTCATGAGTTACTATTCACGAGTACTATTCACGAAGCATGATGATTTTTTTTATGAAATTTCTATCTTTTAGTGTCGGAGTTACTATTCACGTATACGGCACTATTCACAGAAAAATTAAATTTTCTTTTATGTGTCCAAGATTGTCTATTACGATTCCTATCTTTGATTGGATCTATGTTTTGGTCTTCATTCTTGAATTTTACTCCACTCTGGTTATTTATGAAGTATTTTTGAACTTAGATTATTTAATGTACGAATCCATAATATTTGTTCTTTTGTTTCACTGGATTCGTTTTCTTTTAAATATTTTTCATCATCCTCAGTCCTAAATGATGATATAACTGAATATCTTTAGCCTTTAGTGCAAAGATTAATGATTTTATGATGAATATCTTTGGCCCGTAGTGCAAAGATGAACAGGTGTTGAGATGAACATGGCCGACTGATTATTATCTTTGGGCTGTAGTGCAAAAATGACTATTTGTTTTTAGATGTATATTGATTGATTTTACAGGGATAAAATATCGATGATGGACTTTTAAATTCATAGATGATAGTAGATTTCATTCTCTACTTAACTCTTCTAATGAATTATTGTTTCCGCTGCAGTTGTTGATCTAAAACTTATTGTCTATTGTATTCTATCAGATTTTTCTCTGTTGAGGACTAACGATAATTTGGTGTACATTATCTTAGTCATAATATTCTTTACTGGGCTAGTTGAGCTCACCCTTTTCCTTTTTGTTCCATTTTTCTTCTCAGGAGGCGAGAATATAACGGGAACTAGTTGGGGTGTGGAATGAAGGTTCTAGAAAGTCATTTTAGTAGTCCTCACCATTTTTGTAAAATAATGTATCAATAATTGTAATGAGGACTTATTCTAGTGTCCTACCTAAGCTTATTTGTTGTTCGGACATAATATAGGGATATTATGTGATATGTTAATTTGTTAAATTAACCCTTGTTTTATGGCAGTATTTGAGAATGTCGACTGAGAATGTTAACAGTGGAGTAAATGAGACCGTGGAGACACCTTTGCTCACCAATGAGGGGAACGTGCAACAGGCTGGCAATGTTCCTCCTGTAAACAACACCACTAAGCAGACGATGAACGAAGAAATGTTTAGAAGCTTTTTACGATTCATGAAAAACCAAATGAAGGAGATTCCTGTTTAAAATATAGGAAGAAACAATGGCAACGCACAGCTGGTCACAACCAAGCAGTTCAAAGAGTTGGGACCACCAGAATTCTGGGGAAAGCCGGATCCGATTAAGGCAGAGATGTGGGTCAAGCAAATTACCAAGATATTCGATGTCTTGGGATGCACAGAGGAACAGAAAGTTCCATTTGTCACTTTTATGTTCCGTAATGAGACAGATTACTGGTAGGAATCTGTGAAGCATACCCATCCAGCCGCACTCAGTATGTCTTGGGAGACATTTCAGAAATTGTTTAATGACAAATACTTTCCTGAAAGTTTTTGTCATATGAAGGAGGTTGAGTTTATTAGATTGGAACTAAATAACATGACGGTGTCCCAGTACGAGGCGAAGTTTGCGGAGTTTTCCAGGTTTGAACCTCATTTGGTAGAGAATGAGGAACGTATGACGCGAATGTTTCTTAGAGGTTTGAAACCCGACATACGTCAATATCTCATTTCTCATAAATTTTCTCTCTATTCAGATGTTGTCAACAGGGCTCAATTATTAGAGCGAGATAACGAGTACGTTCAACCGAGGGACCACAACCAGGATCATACCGGTGACAGCAGTCATCAGAACAACAATAACCAGCGGAGAAAGAAAAATACGGACAAAAGCGGCTACCACTCTGGTGGTAATCATGGCCATGAGAATAAAAGAAGCGTGTCGGGAGGAGATTTCAAAAAGAGGAGATTCAATAATGACAATACGAAGACGTTAGCACTAGCAGCAACTGGTTCCAAGGGAGGAGAATGACTACCGATCATATGCTATAAGTGCGGAAAAGAAGGACATATCAACCCAAATTGCCCACAACAGTTTAAGGTATATTAAAACTATGGAAAGGAAGGACATATCGCTAGAGATTTCACTGTAGCAAAACCAAGTCCAGCGGGGATGGTGACTCAAAAGGCTGTCCCAGAAAAGTTAAAGTCAACGGTTCCTGGAAGAGCATTTTTTATGACTGGTCAGAATGCGGGGAACATGAACGAAGTTAGCACGGGTAAGCTAATCATAAATTTATATGAAGTTTATACCTTACTAGATACCGGTGCTACCCATTCATTTATTTCTCCTGCTTGTGCTCAACGTTTAAACTTAACTCCGGAGAAATTAGACTTTGATTTATCTGTGGAAACTCCGTTAGGAGAAACTTTCCTTACATCCACTGTTTATAAATCTTGTTTGATCCAAGTTGGCACCATCACATTACCTATTGATCTTATCTATTTAAACATACTTTCTTTTGATGTGATTTTAGGGATTGATTGGTTAACTACTCATCATGCCAAATTGATTTCTTTTGTAAGGTTATTAGTTTCATATTCCTAGGTAACCTATTATTCAAATTTAAGCAACTAACCCATTGAAGTCAAACTCTTTTATATCAAGCCGTAAAGTCATTCGTTTATTGAAAAACGGATGTCAAGCTTTCTTAGCCATGTTATGGACTTGAACAAAAATACGTCAGATTTGAATGATATTTCTGTTGTTAGTAAATTTCCTGAGTTTGCGGAGTTATCCCAGTTTGCCTCCCATTTAGTCGATAATGAGGAGCAAATGACGGGAATGTTTTTGCAAGGTTTGAAACCCGATATACGTCAATACCTCATTTCTGACAAACTTTGTTTATATTCAGATGTTGTGAATAGGGCTCAGTTATTGGAGCACGATAATGAGTCAGCACAACCAAAAGGCAACGACCAACAACACGATAATAATCATACCAATGGCAACGGTCATCAGAACAACGATAACCATCGTGGGGAATATTATCATGCCAAGAATGTTAACCATTTCGGTGGTAATCATGGCCAAGATAATAAGAATAGACATTTTAAGAAGAGAAGGTTCATCAATGACGTGAAGACGTCGGCACCAGCACCCGTTTCAAAGGAAGAAGAACGCCATCAGTCGTATGTTTCAAATGCGAACAAGAGGGACACATCCGTCCAAACTGTACCCAACAATCCAAAGTGTGTTTTAATTGCTGAAGAGAAGGTCACCTAGCTCGATTTTGTCGTATGGTGAAGTCAAGTCCAACTGGGATAATGATGCCAAAGGATGTCCCAGACAAGCCAAAGCCAGTAGTTTAAGAGAGAACATTTTTTTCTCGTGACTAGGAACCTGAATAAAATTATCACGGGTAAGTTAATCATAAGCTCTTACGAAGTTTATACCGTGTTAGATACCGGTTCTACTCACTCTTTTATTTCACCTAGTTGTGTTCAATGTTTGTACTCAACTCTGGAGAAGTTAAACTTTGATTTATCTATTGAAACTCCATTGGGAGAAACCTTCGTTACCTCCACTGTTTATAAATCTTGTTTGATTCAAATCGACACTTTCACGTTACCTGTCGATCTTATCTCTTTGAAAATACTTGCCTTTGATGTGGTTTTTTTTAAACGATTGGTTAACTACTCATCATGTTTTTCATAAGGTTGTTAGCTTTCATATTCCTAACCAACCTATTATGCGAATTCAAGCAACCAAACCACTAAATTCAATCATTGTCATATCAAGCCATAAGTAAAGAGCCCCGATCCTTTTGTTGATGGCTTCCTTGTGTGGAATGCACCGAAACCAGACTTTCTATAGGCGACGTCGTGAATGACGATGACAAGTTGATAGGTATCATTGTGAGGTGCTTTCTAGGTTAAGGGATATAAGTCACAGTTGGTATCAATTGACGTACTATCCAAGTCTTGGATGAGAGTAACAGTTTCGAATGATATTTCTATCATTAATAAATCTCTTGACGTATTCCTAAAGACTTCTTAGCCAGCCCCAAAGCGTGAAATCGAATTTTGTATTGACACCAGTATAAAACCCATTTCTTAAACCTTGAAAATATTTCTTCAACTAAAACGAACGTAATATGCGCCAAAGACGTTGACTCGAGCTATTGAAGATTACGATCGTACTATTCAATATCATCGTGGAGGAACGAACGTGGTAGCTGACGTGTTGAGTAGAAGATCGTATGCGTTTACAAGTACGATGTTGTTAACACAAAGACTCATTTCGTATAACTTGTAAATGATGAAGATAGAGTTAAAGACTCTAGTGACCCACGTGAAGATAACGAATATACGATTAGAATCGACTTTAATCGATAAAGTTAAAGCAACTCAAGCTACATACCTGAATCTGATGAATGTGAAGAAGAAGGTTCAAGAGGGCGTTATTCTAGAAGCAAGAGTTACTGACGAAAGGAAATCTCAACCCTCGATTTAATTGGCCCATTTGAAACCCCCCATTGAGTAGGAACTGTGGCTTATAGACTCGTTTTACCTCCAAGTATGTCGCGTGCTCATAACATTTTTAACGTATCAATGTTACGTAAATATGTGGATGACCCGAACCACATTATTAATTTAGAATCGGACGAGATAGCGGATGATTTAACGTATGAGATCTCGTGTTAAAATCTTGGATAAGAAGAATCGTATCCAACACTCAAGGGTTATACCTCAAGAGTTAGAATCTGAAATGAAGTCAAGAAATCCTCACCTGTTCGGCATACCAGGTACGTACATAAATTTCGAGGGCAAAATTCCATAAGGTGGGGAGATTGTGAAACCCCATATTTTATGAATAAAGAATTAATTTTTTCGAAATAAATTTTTTTATATTATTGTGTGATATTGATATAATGTTATAGTTGTGGGTAATATTTATAAATTTTACAAAGTATGCAAGTTGTCATATTATATTCGATTGGTCGGTGAATATTCGTTTTAAATAGGAAATATTCGTACGAGGGCACAATCATTGGTGGAACCCACAAAGGAATTATTGTCGGATTGAGAAAACGATAAAAATATTTTATTGAAAATAAAGGCGGAAGTTTTACCGTTGATACTGTTGAACTACTAGGTAGTAAAAGTACAGTAATACGCGTTGTTGCATAGTAGTATACGGTATTGATTATTGATATTTATGTGAGAAGTCACTCAGTTTTGTTCAATTATCGCTAAAATAGTTGCTGCATAGTATCTCACATTATTTGATTCAATTATTGTTGATTTAGAAGTTTTGTTTTATTCACGTAATAAAATAGAAACTTCATTTTATATAAAACAGAATACTTTATTAAAGTTATTCTATAAATAGAATATATTATATTCTATTATGCATAGTATTTTGCATAGTAAAATCTTTTTATATAAAACAGAATACATTATTAAAGTTATTCTATAAATAGAATATATTATATTTTATTATGCATAGTGTTTGCATAGTGCCCGCATAGTGTTTGCATAATAAAAATCTTTTTATATAAATAGAATATATTATATTTTATTTAAAAGATTCTTCTTTAAATATGGACCGTCAGATTAAAGTAAATCAATCTGGACCGTTCATGGATTAGTTACTATGCATTCTATTTTCCTATAAATAGAAGCTCATTCCTTCATTAATTTCTTACGAATTCACTGAACTCTAGATAGAGAAACTATAGAGAGAGACTATAGAGAAATAGAAGAAAAGTTTTCTGCTACTTCACTACTTTTATATCAAGTATTATTTTACGGTAAGGGATATTATTCTTTTGTATTCAAGAAGAGAACTTCTGTTATTCCATTTCTTTATTGTTCTGTTGGAATAACCTGTATACGCGGGCTACCCTATACTTGGTGACATTCTTCTATTATTATGTCTTTATTATTCTATCAAAATATCCTGTCTGTGCTATACGCGGGACCTGGTTCCATTTTTATTATTCCGTCTTTATTATTCTGTCGGAATATCCTATCTGTGCTATACGCCAGACCTGGTTCTATAATTTATTATTTCATATTTATTATTCTGTTGGAACATCCTGTCGGTGTGAATTTCACCTGACCTGGTTTCGTTATTATTATTCTGTTGAAATAACCGTCTATGCGAAGTACCGCATGCATGGTGATATCTTTTGTTATTCCATTCGGTATTATACTCAGTTGATTAAAATTTTGACTTCTATACTCAATGAAATTAATGGAATATCCTTGATATTTGCGCTTCATCCAGTATCTTTTCGTGGAAATATTCTTCTGAGCATTCTTGAATTTTACTCTACAAAGCAGTATCATATTGACAATTTGGACGTTATTGGTTCCTGGATAAATTAATTCTTGAACTTGTTTAATTGAATTCTTATATCATTGTCATCATCCTCATGCTTATGTTATGTTGAAAGTCATCTGTGGCCTGTAGTGCATAGATGGACTTGGTATGATTATGACTAGGGATTATTCGGTATAATCATGACCGTAATGTTACAAATGATGTTAAAATTTTAAAGTCTTCATTGGCCCGTAGTGCATTGATGGACAGTTTTTGGTATGATTATGGCTATGGATTCTCTTCGGCCAAGGGATCAAAGATGAATTGTTTTATGCCATGATCAAGACCGTTGATGAAAAAACGATTATCTTTGGCCCGTAGTGCATGGATAATTTGTGGTTGTGATACTAAAGATTATCCTTGGCCTGTAGTGCAGGGATGATTTAATGATGTGGATTATTTATTGAGCTGAGTCTCAACAATAAAAGTGATGAAAAACTTTTTAAATCATAAAAGATAGTAGATTATATTCTCTACTTGACTCTTTTAATGGATTACTTGTTCCGCTGTAGTTAAACTTGATGTCTATTGTATTTTATCATCTTAACATTGTTGGAGGCTAATGATAATTTATTCTGCATTATCTTAGTCATAATATTTCTTACAGGGCTAGTTGAGCTCACCCTTTCTTTCACTGTTCTCTTCAGGAAATGAGAATATAGCTGGGACGAGTCGGGGAACGGAGTGATGGTCCGTAGGATAGCATTCGTAGTCCTCACTATTTTGTGAAATAGTATGATAATAATTGTAATGAGGACTCCTTTTGAGTTTGTATATTCTCTAGTAGACAATAATTGTATTCAAACTCACAGTTTATGTTTTGTCGTATTGTACACAACAGTTGTATTAGTAAGTTGTATTTGTATTCTGTGCCATGTATCTGGCGACCCAAGATGAGTGATGTATACCTAATTTTGGGGGCATCACAGAATGCAACGAAGCCAGACTCTCTGTAGGGGACACCATATTCGTGCGATAGTAAACTGATAGGTGTCATTGTGACGTGCTATCCAAGGTTGGGATATGAGTCACAGTTGAGAGAAACCTAAGTCGGTAATCGAAATACATAGTTTTCTAGGCTTAGTTGGTTATTATCAGAGATTTGTTGAAGGATATTCTCGAATCGCTATTCCATTAACGCAGCTGACTCGTAGAGATACAAAATTCAAATGGAGCAAGGAATGTGGGAAGAGCTTCGAAGAACTCAAGAGGAGACTCATTTCGGCACATGTTCTGACCATACCATCCTGGAAAAGCGAACGTGGTAGCTGACGTGTTAAGTAAAAGATCGTATACGAGTACGAGTGCGATACTGTCAAAGACCCATTTCATATAACTTATAAATGATTAATATAGAGTTAAAGACTCTAGGGACTCACGTGATGATATACGAGTAGAATCGACTTTAATCGATAAAGTTAAAACCGTTCAAGCAACACACCGGAGCTGATGAATATGAAGAAGGAGGTACAAGAAGTTGTTATTCCAAAAGTGAGAATTGGCGATGTGAGGAAAGCTCAATCCTTCGATTTATTAGTCCATTAATCCACGATCGAGTAGGAACTGTGGCCTATACACTCGCTATAATGCCAAGTATGTCGCGTGTTCATAACGTTTTTCACGTATCGATGTTACGTAAATATGTGGATGACCCGAACCACATTATTGAGTTAGAATCAGATGAGATAACCGAAGATTTAACGTACGAGGAAGTACCAATCAAGATCTAAAGGAGCATATCCTACGTACAAAGGTCATACCACAAGTTAAGGTCTTGTGAAGGAACCATGCTATTGAAGAAATGACCTGGGAGTTGGAATCATAAATGAAAGCGAGGTATTTTCAAGGAGCGCGTATAATATTTTTATTAATAATAATATTTTATTAAATTTTCTGCTTTGGTGTTCTAAGCATTTTCCTATAAATAGGGTGCTTATGTTAGAATTGAAAATCACACCAGAAATTGAAGTTTTCTATCTCTCTCTCTCTCTCTATATTATTGAGTGTATTCTTGTGAGTATTTTTGATACTTTGAGTGTTGCTATATGGTGCAAGTTCCCTTTAACACTATATCTAGTATTCCAGTCAGAAGTACTGTCTTTTCGAGGTAAGGGATGTTATTTTCTTCGTAAGTGATATTATTTCTTCAATATCATTATGCCGAAATATTTGTTGGAACTTTTTATCAAATTTGGTACTTTTTCATGTCGAGGTTACTATTTATGAGTTAATATTCACGAGTTACTATTCACGAGTTACTATTCATGAGTTACTATTCACGAGTTACTATTCATGAAGCATGATGATTTTTTTTGTGAAATTTCTATCTTTTAGTGTCAGAGTTACTATTTACGTATACGACACTATTCACGAATACGACACTATTAACAGAAAAATTAAATTTTCTTTTTTGTGTCCAAGATTGTCTGTTATGATTCTTATCTTTGATTGGATCTATGTTTTGGTCTTCATTCTTGAATTTTAGTCCACTCTGGTTATTCATGAAGTATTTTTGAACTTAGATTGTTTAAAGTATGAATCCTTAATATTTATTCTTTTGTTTCACTGGATTCATTTTCTTTAAAATATTTTTCATCATCCTCAGTCCTAAATGATGATATAACTAAATATCTTTGGCATGTAATGCAAAGATGAATGATTCTATGATGAATGTCTTTGGCCCGTAGTGCAAAGATGAACAGGTGTTGAGATGAACATGGCCGACTGATTAATATCTTTGGCCTGTAGTGCAAAGATGACTATTTGATTTAAGATGTATATTGATTGATGTTACATGGATAAAATATCGATGATGGACTTTTAAATTCATAGATGATAGTAGATTTCATTCTCTACTTAACTCTTCTAATGAATTATTATTTCCGCTGCAGTTTTTGATCTAAATCTTGTTGTCTATTGTATTCTATCAGATTTTCCCCTGTTGAGGACTAACGATAATTTTTTGTACATTATCTTAGTCATAATATTCTTGACTGGGCTAGTTGAGCTCACTCTTTTCCTTTTTGTTCCATTTTTCTTCTCAGAAGGCGAGAATATAACGGGAACTAGTCGGGGTGTGGAACGAAGGTTCTAGAAAGTCGTTTTAGTAGTCCTCATCATTTTTGTAAAATAATATATCAATAATTGTAATGAGGACTTATTTGAGTGTTGATATTGCCTAGATGACAATATTTATATTTAAACTCACAATTTTTATGTTGTATTAATAAAATTGTAGTTGTTTCTGTACCATATATTTTGACGACTCAGAATGGGTGTTGTATACCTATTTTGGGGGCCTCACAGTTGGTATCAGAGCTTAGGGATATTATCTCTGGCAGAGATCGGGGAATAGAACTAGGAGGGGAGAGACGAGTATATCCTTCGCTAGTGTGTCTTACCTAAGCTTATTCGTTGGTCGATCATAATATAGAGATATTATGTGATATGTTAATTTGTTAAATTAACTCTTGTTTTATGGCAGTATTTGAGAATGTCGACTGAGAATGTTAACAGTGGAGTAAATGAGACCGTGGAGACACCTTTGCTCACCAATGAGGAGAATGTGCAACATGCTGGCAATGTTCCTCCTGTAAACAACACCACTGAGCAGATGATGAACGAAGAGATATTTAGAAGCTTTTTGCGATTCATGCAAAACCAAACGAAGGAGATTCCTGTTCAAAATATAGGAAGAAACAATGACAACGCACAGCTGGTCACAGCCAAGCAGTTCAAAGAGTTGGGACCACCAGAATTCTGGGGAAAGACGAATCCGATTAAGGCCGAGACGTGGGTCAAGCAAATTACCAAGATATTCGATGTCTTGGGATGCACAGAGGAACATAAAGTTCAATTTGCCACTTTTATGTTCCGTAATGAGGCAGATTATTGGTGGAATTCTGTGAAGCGTACCCATCCAGCCGCACTAAGTATGTCTTGGGAGACATTTCAGAAAATGTTCAATGACAAATACTTTCCTGAAAGTGTTCGTCATATGAAGGAGGTAGATTTTATTAGATTGGAACAAAATAACATGACGGTGTCCCAGTACGAGGCGAAGTTCGCGGAGTTATCCAGGTTTGCACCTCATTTGGTGGAGAATGAGGAACGTATGACGCGGATGTTTCTTAGAGGTTTGAAACCCGGCATACGTCAGTATCTCATTTCTCATAAATTTTCTCTCTATTCAGATGTTGTCAACAGGGCTCAATTATTAGAGCGAGACAATGAGTACGTTCAATCAAGGGACCACAACTTGGATCATACCCGTGATATCAGTCATCAAAACAACGATAACCAGCGGAGAAAGAAAAATACGGACAAGAGCGGCAACCACTCTGGTGATAATCATGGCCATGAGAATAAAAGAATCGAGTCGGGATGAGATTTTAAAAAGAGGAGATTCAATAATGACAATATGAAGACGTTAGCCCCAGCAGGAACTGGTTCCAAGGGAGGAAAACGACCACCGGTCATATGTTATAAGTGCGAAAAATAAGGACATATCAGACCAAACTGCCCACAACAGTTTAAGGTATGTTATAAATGTGGAAAGGAAAGACATATCGCTCGAGATTTCACTGTAGCAAAACCAAGTTCAGCAGGGATGGTGACTCAAAAGGCTGTCCCAGAAAAGTCAAAGTCAACAGTTCCTGGAAGAGCATTTTTCATGACTGGTTAGAATGCGAGGAACCCAAACGAAGTTAGCACGGGTAAGCTAATCATAAATTCATATGAAGTTTATACCTTACTAGATAACGGTACTACCCATTCATTTATTTCTCATGCTTGTGCTCAATGTTTAAACTTGACTCCAAAGAAATTAGACTTTGATTTATCTGTGGAAACTCCATTAGGAGAAACTTTCATTACATCCACTATTTATAAATCTTGTTTGATCCAAGTTGGCACCATCACATTACCTGTTGATCTTATCTTTTTAAAGATACTTGCTTTTGATGTGATTTTAGGGATTGATTGGTTAACTACTCATCATGCTAAATTGATTGCTTTTGTAAAGTTGTTAGTTTTCATATTACTAAGCAACCTGTTATTCGAATTTAAGTAACCAAACCATGAAAGTCAAACTCTTTCATATCAAGCCGTAAAGTCATTCGTTTATTGAAAAACGGATGTCAAGCTTTCTTAGCCATGTTATGGACTTGAACAAAAATACATTAAATCTGAATGATATTTCTTTTGTTAGTAAATTTCCTGATGTATTTCCTGTAAAATTTCCTGGCCTACTCCCAGAGCGTGATATTGAATTTTGTATCGACTTTGAACCTGGTACAAAACCCATTTCTAAAATCTCATATCGAATGGCTCTTATTGAACTTCAGGAGTTAAAAACCCAACACTAGAAGTTGATAATCGAGCCTCTATCTGGTGACTTCTTTTGTGGAATACACCGAAGCCAGACTCTCCGTAGGGGACGCCATATTCGTGCGATAGTAAACTGATAGGTGTCATTGTGACGTGTTATCCAAGGTTGGGGTATGAGTCACAGTTGAGAGCAACCTAAATCGGTAATCGAAATACGTAGTTTTCTAGGCTTAGTTGGTTATTATCGGAGATTCGTTGAAGGATATTCTCGAATAGCTATTCCTTTAACGCAGCTGACTAGTAGAGATACAAAATTAAAATGGAGCAAGGAATGTGGGAAGAGCTTCGAATAACTCAAGAGGAGACTCATTTCGGCACATGTTCTGACCATACCATCCTGGAAAAGCGAACGTGGTAGCTGACATGTTAAGTAAAAGATCGTATACGAGTACGAGTGCGATATTGTCAAAAACCCATTTAATATAACTTACAAATGATTGATATAGAGTTAAAGACTCTAGGGACTCACGCGATGATATACGAGTAGAACCGACTTTAATCGATAAAGTTAAAACTGTTCAAGCTACACACTGGAGCTGATGAATATGAAGAAGGAGGTACAAGAAGTTGTTATTCCAAAAGTGAGAATTGGCGATGTGAGGAAAGCTCAAACCTTCAATTTATTAGTCCATTAATCCTCGATCGAGTAGGAACTGTGGCCTATACACTCGCTATACTGCCAAGTATGTCGCGTGTTCATAACGTTTTTCACGTATTGATGTTATGTAAATATGTGGATTACCCAAACCACATTATTGAGTTAGAATAAGATAAGTTAACCGAAGATTTAACGTACGAGGAAGTACCAGTCAAGATCTAAAGGAGCATATCCTACGCACAAAGGTTATACCACAAGTTAAGGTCTTGTGAGGGAACCATGCTATTGAAGAAATGACCTAGGAGTTGGAATCAGAAATGAAAGCGAGGTATTTTCACCTTTTCGAAACGTCAGGTACGTACATCAATTTCGAGGACGAAATTTCATAAGGAGGGGAGATTGTAAGACCCAAAATTCTTTTTTTTATATATAATGGAATTTCCTCTATTTATTATTTTAAAATAGTAGGGGTTGATTTGATTAATGTGGTTAGTTATGGGTAAAATGCACAAATATCTCAAATAAGCAAGTGGTTATAAAATATTCAATATTGTCGGGGAGTATTCATTTGGTCGTGAAATATTTTTATTGTCGAGGAATATTCGTACGACGGCGCAGCCTTGTGTGGGCCCTATAACGGAAAGAGATTGGATGAAGAAAACGACAAGTATAAGTTGTTTATAAATAACGGCGTAGTTGTTACCGTTAATACTGTTGGAATACCCGGTGGTTAAAAAATAGTAATACGCGTTGTTGCACAGTAGCACACGGTATTGCACCAATTATTGATTCTTACGTAAGAATGCACTACTCAATAATTGTTACAGTAATTACTGTTCAGTATTTTATTTTATTGATTCAATAATTGTTACGTTGATATTTTATATTACTATTGTTTCAATAATTGTCACTACACAGTATTTTCCATTATCGAAGCAATAATTCATATTATCTGAATAATATTATTAGATAATATTATTGGCAATGTCTAGAAAGTTCTGTCTAAGGAGAGGTTTGGTCACCTAATTGGGTGCCAGTAAGGAGAGATCCTTATTGGAAAGCCCCTCTTTCCTGGGAACGGCCTAGTTGCCAGTACTGTGATTCTGTAATATTATTTGTGAATAATTAATTATTGATTTATATGATGAGGAAAATATTAATTTTATGTGGATATAGATGGAGAAAATTTTAATGTGACAATTGTTGAAAATTAATATTTATCTTTTTCTGATAAAATAATTTATTTAAATATATTATTATATTTTAATAATATAATAATAGTGATATTTTTACAATGAATGTGGGATATATGAGTATATGAGGAGAAAGAGTATTTTTGTTGCATTAAATGATTAAAACATGTTTTGTGTGTCGGTGGACCCTATTTCTTGACTGAAATTTGATTATAGCCTGTAAAATCGCCCGTTTATGGATTTCGGTCAATTTCTGTTTGGAATTTTGAAAAACTTTCTTCTGCTAAGTTGTAGAAAATTGAATTTCCTATGGAAGGACATAAGATTCGATTTTTTCTTATAAAATGGCTATTATGAATTATTGAAGTTTCAGAATATTGGGTATGAATTGATTTTGTTACAAAAAGTGTTTAAAACATGTTTTTCATTTTGATGGGCCCCTCTAGCATGTGTGAATGGCTGAAATTCAGATTTCAAGGAGTGAGTATAATGTTTTTATAAATATTAATATTTTATTAAATTTTCTACTTTAGTGTTCTAAGCATTTTCTTATAAATAGGGTGCTTAGGTTAGAATTAAAAATTACACCAGAATTTTCTATTTTAGTGTTCTAAGTATTTTTGATACTTTGAGTGTTGCTATACGGTGCAAGTTCCCTTTAGCACTATATCCAATATTCCAATCAGAAGTACTGTCTTTTCGAGGCAAGGGATGTTATTTTCTTCGTAAGTGATATTATTTCTTCAAAATTATTATGCCGAAATATTGGGTCGAACTTTTTATCAAATTTGGAACTTTTTCATGTCGGGGTTACTATTCACGAGTTACTATTCACGAAGCATTATGATTTTTTGTGAAATTTCTATCTTTTAGTGTCGGAGTTACTATTTACGTATACGACACTATTCACGAATACGACACTATTCACAAAAAAAATAAATTTTCTTTTTTGTGTCCAAGATTGTCTGTTATGATTCTTATCTTTGATTGGATCTATGTTTTGGTGTTTAGTATTGAATTTTACTCCACTCTGGTTATTTATGAAGTATTTTTGAACTTAGACTGTTTAAAGTATGAATCCTTAATATTTGTTCTTTTGTTTCACTTGATTCATTTTCTTTAAAATATTTTTCATCATCCTCAGTCCTAAATGATGATATAACTGAATATCTTTGGCCTGTAGTGCAAAGATGAATGATTTTATGATGAATATCTTTGGCCCGTAGTGCAAAGATGAACAGGTGTTGAGATGAACATGGCCGACTGATTAATATCTTTGGTCTGTAGTGCAAAGATGACTATTTGATTCAAGATGTATATTGATTGATGGTACATGGATAAAATATCGATGATGGACTTTTAAATTCATAGATGATAGTAGATTTCATTCTCTATTTAACTCTTCTAATGAATTATTGTTTCCGCAACAGTTGTTGATCTAAAACTTGTTGTCTATTGTATTCTATCAGATTTTTCCTTGTTGAGGACTAACGATAATTTTTTGTACATTATCTTAGTCATAATATTCTTTACTGGGCTAGTTGAGCTCACCCTTTTCCTTTTTGTTCCATTTTTCTTCTCAGAAGGCGAGAATATAACGGGAACTAGTCGGGGTGTGGAATTAAGGTTCTAGAAAGTCATTTTAGTATTCCTCACCATTTTGTAAAATAATGTATCAATAATTGTAATGAGGACTTATTTGAGTGTGGATATTGCCTAGATGACAACATTTATATTTAAACTCACAGTTTTTATGTTGTATTAATAAAGTTGTAGTTGTTTCTGTACCATATATTTTGACAACTCAGAATGGGCTTTGTATACCTATTTTGGGGGCCTCACAGTTGGTATCAGAGCTTAGGGATATGATCTCTGACGGAGATCGGGGAATAGACCTAGGAGGGGAGAGACGAGTAAATCCTTCGCTAGTGTGTCTTACCTAAGCCTATTTGTTGGTCGATCATAATATAGAGTTTTTATGTGATATGTTAATTTGTTAAATTAACCCTTGTTTTATGGCAGTATTTGAGAATGTCGACTGGGAATGTTAACAGTGGAGTAAATGAGACCGTGGAGACACCTTTGCTCACCAATGAGGAGAACGTGCAACATGCTGGCAAGGTTCCTCTTGCAAACAACATCACTGAGCAGATAATGAACGAAGAGATGTTTAGAAGCTTTTTTCGATTCATGCAAAACCAAACGAAGGAGATTCCTGTTCAAAATATAGGAAGAAACAATGGCAACGCACAGCTGGTCACATCTAAGCAGTTCAAAGAGTTGGGACCACCAGAATTCTGGGGAAAGACGAATCCGATTAAGGCGGAGACGTGGGTCAAGAAAATTACCAAGATATTCGATGTCTTGGGATGCATAGAGGAACAGAAAGTTCAATTTGCCACTTTTATGTTCCGTAATGAGGAATATTACTGGTGGAATTCTGTGAAGTGTACGCATCCAGCCGCACTAAGTATGTCTTGGGAGACATTTCAGAAACTGTTCAATGACAAATATTTTCCTGAAAGTGTTCGTCATATGAAGGAGGTAGAGTTTATTAGATTGGAACAAAATAACATGACGGTGTCCCAGTACGAGACGAAGTTCGTGGAGTTATCCAAGTTTGTACCTCATTTGGTGGAGAATGAGGAACGTATGACGCGGATGTTTCTTAGAGGTTTGAAACCCGGCATATGTCAGTATCTCATTTCTAATAAATTTTCTCTCTATTCAGATGTTGTCAATAGGGCTCAATTATTAGAGCAAGATAACGAGTACGTTCAATCAAGGGACCACAACTAGGATCATACCCGTGATAGCAGTCATCAGAACAATGATAACTAGCGGAGAAAGAAAAATGCGGACAAGAGAGACAAACACTCTGGTGGTAATCACGGTCATGAGAATAAAAGAAGCGAGTCGGGAGGAGATTTTAAAAAGAGGAGATTCAATAATGACAATATGAAGACGTTAGCACCAGCAGGAACTGGTTCCAAGTGAGGAGAACGACCACCGATCATATGCTATAAGTGCAAAAAAGAAGGATATATCAGCCCAAACTGCCCACAACAGTTTAAGGTATGTTATAACTGTGGAAAGAAAGGACATATCGCTCGAGATTTCACTGTAGCGAAACCAAGTCCAGCGGGGATGGTGACTCAAAAGGCTGTCCTAGAAAAGTCAAAGTCAATAGTTCCTGGAAGAGCATTTTTCATGACTGGTCAGAATGCGAGGAACCCGAACGTAGTTAGCATGGGTAAGTTAATCATAAATTCATACGAAGTTTATACCTTACTAGATATCGGTGTTACCCATTCATTTATTTCTCCTGCTTGTGCTCAATGTTTAAACTTGACTCCGGAGAAATTAGACTTTTATTTATCTGTGGAAACTCCGTTAGGAGAAACTTTCGTTACATCCACTGTTTATAAATCTTGTTTAATCCAAGTTGGCACCATCACATTACCTGTTGATCTTATCTATTTAAAGATACTTGCTTTTGATGTGATTTTAGGGATTGATTGGTTAACTACTCATCATGCTAAATTGATTGTTTTTGTAAAGTTATTAGTTTTCATATTACTAAGCAACCTGTTATTTGAATTTAAGCAACAAAACCATTAAAGTCAAACTCTTTCATATCAAGCCGTAAAGTCATTCGTTTATTGAAAAACGGATGTCAAGCTTTCTTAGCCATGTTATGGACTTGAACAAAAATACGTCAGATCTGAATGATATTTCTGTTGTTAGTAAATTTCCTGATGTATTTCCTGAAAAATTTCTTGGCCTACTCCCAGAGCGTGATATTGAATTTTGTATTGACTTTGAACCTGGTACAAAACCCATTTCTAAAATCTCATATCGAATGGCTCCTATTGAACTTCAGGAGTTAAAAACCCAACAATAGAAGTTGATAATTGAGCCTCTATCTGGTGACTTCTTTTGTGGAATGCACCGAAGCCAGACTCTCCGTAGGGGACGCAATATTCGTGCGATAGTAAACTGATAGGTGTCATTGTGACATGCTATCCAAGGTTGGGGTATGAGTCACAGTTGAGAGCAACCTAAGTCGGTAATCGAAATACGTAGTTTTCTAGGCTTAGTTGGTTATTATCAGAGATTTGTTGAAGGATATTCTCGAATCGCTATTCCATTAACGCAGCTGACTCGTAGAGATACAAAATTCAAATGGAGCAAGGAATGTGGGAAGAGCTTCGAAGAACTCAAGAGGAGACTCATTTCGGCACATGTTCTGACCATACCATCCTGTAAAAGCGAACGTGGTAGATGACGTGTTAAGTAAAAGATCGTATACGAGTACGAGTGCGATATTATCAAAGACCCATTTCATATAACTTACAAATGATTGATATAGAGTTAAAGACTCTAGGGACTCACGTGATGATATACGAGTAGAACCAACTTTAATCGATAAATTTAAAACTGTTCAAGCTACACACTGGAGCTGATGAATATGAAGAATGAGGTACAAGAAGTTGTTATTCCAAAAGTGAGAATTGGCGATGTGAGGAAAGCTCAAACCTCGATTTATTAGTCCATTAAACCTCGATCGAGTAGGAACTGTGGCCTATACACTCGCTATACTGCCAAGTATTTCACGTGTTCATAACATTTTTCACGTATCGATGTTACGTAAATATGTGGACGACCCAAACCACATTATTGAGTTAGAATCAGATGAGATAATCGAAGATTTAATGTATGAGGAAGTACCAGTCAAGATCTAAAGGAGCATGTCCTACGCACAAAGGTTATACCATAATTTAAGGTCTTGTGAAGGAACCATGCTATTGAAGAAATGACATGGGAGTTGGAATCATAAATGAAAGCGATGTATTTTCACCTTTTTGAAACGCCAGGTACGTACGTCAATTTCGAGGATAAAATTTCATAAGGAGGGGAGATTGTAAGACCCCAATTTTTTTTATATATAATGGAATTTCCTCTATTTATTATTTTGAAATAGTAAGGGTTGATTTGATTAATGTGGTTAGTTATGGGTAAAATGCGCAAATATCTCAAATAAGCAAGTGGTTATAAAATATTCATTATTGTCGGGAAATATTCGTTTGGTTGTGAAATATTTTTACTGTCGAGGAATATTCGTACGACGGCGCAGCCTTGTGTGGGCCCCATAACGGAAAGCGATTGGATGAAGAAAACGACAAGTATAAGTTGTTTATAAATAACGGCGTAGTTGTTACCGTTAATATTGTTGGAATACCTGGTGGTTAAAACACAGTAATACGCGTTGTTGCATAGTAGCACATGGTATTGCACCAATTATTGATTCTTACGTAAGAAGACAGTACTCAATATTTGTTACAGTAATTACTGTTCAGTATTTTATTTTATTGATTCAATAATTGTTACGTTGATATTTTATATTACTTTTGTTTCAATAATTGTCACTACACAATATTTTCCATTATCGAAGCAATAATTCATATTATTTGAATAATATTATTAGATAAAATTATTGGCAATGTCTAGAAAGTTCTGTCTAAGGAGAGGTTTGGTCACCTAATTGCGCGCCAGTAAGGAGAGATCCTTGTTGAAAAACCCCTCTTTCTTGGAAACGGTCTGGTTGCCAGTATTGTGATTCTGTAATATTATTTGTGAATAATTAATTATTGATTTATATGATGAGGAAAATATTAATTTTATGTGAATATAGATGGAGAAAATTTTAATGTGACAATTGTTGAAAATTAATATTTTATCTTTTTCTAATAAAATAATTCATTTAAATATATTATTATATTTTAATAATATAATAATGGTGATATTTTTATAATGAATGTGGGATATATGAGTATATGAGGAAAAAGAGTATTTTTGTTGTATTAAATGATTAAAACATGTTTTGTGTGTCGGTGGACCCTATTTCTTGACTGAAATTTGACTATAGACTGTAAAATCGTCAGTTTGTGGTTTTCGGTCAATTTCTGTTTAGAATTTGGAAAAACTTTCTTCTGCAAAGTTATAGAGAATTGAATTTCCTATGGAAAGACATAAGATTCGAATTTTTTAGATAAAAGGGCTATTATGAATTATTAAAGTTTTAGAATATTGGGTCTGAATTGATTTTGTTACAAAAGTGTTTAAAACATGTTTTTCATTTTGATGGGCCCCTCTAGCATGTGTGAATTGTTGAAATTCAGATTTCAAGGAGTGCGTATAATATTTTTATAAATATTAATATTTTATTAAATTTTCTGCTTTGGTGTTCTAAGCATTTTCCTATATATAGGGTGCTTATGTTAGAATTGAAAATCACACCAGAAATTGAAGTTTTCTATCTCTTTCTCTCTCTCTATATTATCGAGTGTATTCTTGTGAGTATTTTTAATACTTTGAGTGTTGCTATACGGTGCAAGTTCCCTTTAGCACTATATCTATTATTCCAGTCAGAAGTACTGTCTTTTCGAGGTAAGGGATGTTATTTTCTTCGTAAGTGATATTATTTCTTCAATATAATTATGCCAAAATATTGGTTGCAACTTTTTATCAAATTTGGTACTTTTTCATGTTGGAGTTACTATTCATGAGTTACTATTCATGAGTTACTATTCACGAGTTACTATTCATGAAGCATGATGATTTTTTTTGTGAAATTTCTAACTTTTAGTGTCGAAGTTACTATTCACGTATACGACATTATTCATGAATACGATATTATTCACAGAAAAATAAAAAAAAATTTGTGTCCAAGATTGTCTGTTATGATTCCTATCTTTGATTGGATCTATGTTTTGGTCTTCAGTATTGAATTTTACTCCACTCTGGTTATTTATGAAGTATTTTTAAACTTAGATTTTTTAAAGTATAAATCCGTAATATTTGTTCTTTTGTTTCACTGGATTCGTTTTCTTTAAAATATTTTTCATCATCCTCACTCCTAAATGATGATATAACTGAATATCTTTGGGTTGTAGTGCAAAGATGAATGATTTTATGATAAATATCTTTGGCCCGTAGTGCAAAGATGAACATGTGTTGAGATGAACATGACCGACTGATTAATATCTTTGGCCTGTAGTGCAAAGATGACTATTTGATTCAAGATGTATATTGATTGATGTTACATGGATGATATATCGATGATGGACTTTTAAATTCATAGATGATAGTAGATTTTATTCTCTACTTAACTCTTCTAATGAATTATTATTTTCGCTGCAGTTGTTGATCTAAAACTTGTTGTCTATTGTATTCTATCAGATTATTCCCTGTTGAGGACTAACGATAATTTGTTGTACATTATCTTAGTCATAATATTATTTACTGGGCTAGTTGAACTCACCCTTTTCCTTTTTGTTCAATTTTCTTCTCAGAAGGCGAGAATATAACGGGAACTAGTCGGGGTGTGGAATGAAGGTTCTAGAAAGTCGTTTTAGTAGTCCTCACCATTTTTGTAAAATAATGTATCAATAATTGTAATGAGGACTTATTTAAGTATGGATATTACCTAGATGACAATATTTATATTTAAACTCACAGTTTTTATGTTGTATTAATAAAGTTGTAGTTGTTTCTGTACCATATATTTTGACGACTCAGAATGGGTGTTGTATACCTATTTTGGGGACCTCACACTTGGTATCAGAGCTTAAGGATATGATCTCTGGCGGAGATCAGGGAATAGAACTAGGAGGGGAGAGACGAGTAAATCCTTCGCTAGTGTGTCCTACCTAAGCTTATTTGTTGGTCGGTCATAATATAGAGATATTATGTGATATGTTAATTTGGTAAATTAACCCTTGTTTTATGGCAGTATTTGAGAATGTCGACTGAGAATGTTAACAGTGGAGTAAATGATACCGTGGAGACACCTTTGCTCACCAATGAGGAGAACGTGCAACATGCTGGAAATGTTCCTCCTGTAAACAACACCACTGAGCAGACAATGAACGAAGAGATGTTTAGAAGCTTTTTACGATTAATGAAAAACCAAACGAAGGAGATTCCTGTTCAAAATATAGGAAGAAACAATGGCAACGCACAGCTGGTCACATCCAAGAAGTTCAAAGAGTTGGGACCACCACAATTCTGGGGAAAGCCGGATCCGATTAAGGCAGAGACGTGGGTCAAGAAAATTACTAAGATAATCGATGTCTTGGGATGCACAAAGGAACAGAATGTTCTATTTACGACTTTTATGTTCCGTAATGAGGCAGATTACTGGTGGAATTCTGTGAAGCATACCCATCCAGCCATACTCAGTATGTCTTGGGAGACATTTCAGAAACTGTTCAATGACAAATACTTTCCTGAAAATTAATATTTTATCTTTTTCTGATAAAATAATTCATTTAAATATATTATTATATTTTAATAATATAATAATGGTGATATTTTTATAATGAATGTGGGATATATGAGTATATGAGGAGAAAGATTATTTTTGTTGCATTAAATGATTAAAACATGTTTTGTGTGTCGGTAGACCCTATTTCTTGACTGAAATTTGATTATAGCCTGTAAAATCGCCCGTTTGTGGATTTCGGTCAATTTCTGTTTAGAATTTGGAAAAACTTTCTTCTGCAAAGTTGTAGAGAATTAAATTTCCTATGGAAAGACATAAGATACGAATTTTTCTGATAAAAGGCTATTATGAATTATTGAAGTTTCGGAATATTGGGTCTGAATTGATTTTGTTACAAAAGTGTTTAAAACATGTTTTTCATTTTGATGGGCCCCTCTACCATGTGTGAATTGCTGAAATTCAAATTTCAAGGAGTGCGTATAATATTTTTTTAAATATTAATATTTTATTAAATTTTCTGTTTTGGTGTTCTAAGCATTTTCCTATAAATAGGGTACTGATGTTAGAATTAAAAATCACACCAGAAATTGAAGTTTTCTCTCTCTTTCTTTCTCTCTCTCTCTCTATATATTATCGAGTGTATTCTTGTGAGTATTTTTGATACTTCGAGTGTTGCTATACGGTGCAAGTTCCCTTTAACACTATATCCAGTATTCCAGTCAGAAGTACTGTATTTTCGAGGTAAGGGATGTTATTTTCTTCGTAAGTGATATTATTTCTTCAATATCATTATGCCGAAATATTGGTTGGAATTATTTATCAAATTTGGAACTTTTTCATGTCGGGCTTACTATTCATGAGTTACTATTCACGAGTTACTATTCATGAGTTACTATTCACGAGTTACTATTCGCGAGTACTATTCACGAAGCATGATAATTTTTTTGTGAAATTTTTATCTTTTAGTGTCAGAGTTACTATTCACGTATACGGTACTATTCATGTATACGTCACTATTCACGAATACGACTATTCACAGAAAAATTAAATTTTCTTTTATGTGTCCAAGATTGTCTGTTATGATTCCTATCTTTGATTGGATCTATGTTTTGGTCTTCATTCTTGAATTTTACTCCACTTTGGTTATTTATGAAGTATTTTTGAACTTGGATTGTTTAAAGTACGAATCCTTAATATTTGTTCTTTTGTTTCACTGGATTCATTTTTTTAAAAATATTTTTCATCATCCTCAGTCCTAAATAATGATATAACTGAATATCTTTGGCCTGTAGTGCAAAGATGAATAATTTTATGATGAATATCTTTGGCCCGTAGTGCAAAGATGAACAGGTGTTGAGATGAACATGACCGACTGATTAATATCTTTGGCCTGTAGTGCAAAGATGACTATTTGATTCAAGATGTATATTGATTGATGTTACATGGATAAAATATCGATGATGGACTTTTAAATTCATAGATGATAGTAGATTTCATTCTCTACTTAACTCTTCTAATGATTTATTATTTCCGCTGCAGTTGTTGATCTAAAACTTGTTGTCTATTGTATTCTATCAGATTTTTCCTTGTTGAGGACTAACTATAATTTGTTATACATTATCTTAGTCATAATATTCTTTACTGGACTAGTTGAGCTCACCCTTTTCCTTTTTGTTCCATTTTTCTTTTCAGGAGGCGAGAATATAACGGGAACTAGTCGGGGTGTGGAATGAAGGTTCTAGAAAGTCGTTTTAGTAGTCCTCACCATTTTTATAAAATAATGTATCAATAATTGTAATGAGGACTTATTTGAGTGTGAATATTGTCTAGATGACAGTATTTATATTTAAACTCACAGTTTTTATGTTGTATTAATAAAGTTATAGTTATTTCTATACCATGTATTTTGACGACGTAGAATGGGTGTTGTATACCTATTTTAGGGGCGTCACAACTAAGATAATGCAGAATAAATTATCATTAGCCTTCAACAATGTTAAACTGATAGAATATAATAAACAACAAGTTTAATTGCAGAGGAACAAGCAATCCATTAGAAGAGTCAAGTAGAGCATAAAATCTACTATCTTCTATTATTTAAAAAGTTTTTCATCAACTTTATCGCTGAGACTCAGCTTAATAAATAAAATCGAATCATCCCTGCATCACTGCCAAGGATATTCATGTAATCATCAATGGTCATGATTATACCGAATAATCGCTGGTCATAATCATACCAACAACTGTCCATCAATGAACTACAGACCAATGAGGACTTTTACCACATCATTCGTCACATTACGGTCATGATTATACCGAATAATCCCTGGTCATAATCATACCAAGTCCATCTATGCACGTAAGCCAAAGATGACTTTAATCACAATATAAGCATGAGGATGATGGCAATGACATAATAATTCAATAAAACAAGTTCAAGGATAAATTTTAAAGATTTATAATTTTAATTTATCCAGAAATCAATAACGTCCAAATTGTCAACATGATACTTCTTTGTGGAGTAAAATTTAAGAATGCTCAGAAGAATATTTCCACGAAAAGATACTGGATGAAGCGCAAATATCAAGGATATTCCACTAATTTTATGGAGTATAGAAGCCAAAACTTTAACCAACTGAGTATAATAGAATATATGAAACCGCAAATGGATTTTTGCCCGCCATACAGTAATCCACATAGACTGATCATTTCCACAATTTAATAAGGAATGAATACGAAGGATCATTCACCACGCATGCGGTAATTCACATAGACAGGTTATTCCAATAGAATAATAAAGAATGGAATAACAGAAGAATTCACCAGGCATGCGTAATCCGCACAGACAGGTTATTCCCACAAAATGATAAAGAATAGAACCAGGTCATGCGTAACCCGCACAGACAGGATATTCCAACAGAATAATAAAGAATGGAACTAGGTCATGTGTAATCTGCACAGACAGAATATTCCAATAGATTAATAAAGAATGGAATAACAACAGAATTCACCAAGAATGCGATAGACCGCAAATACAGGTTATTCCAACAGAATAATAAAGAACGGAAAAACAGAAGAATTTCACCATGTATGCGGTACTTCGCATAGATAGGTTATTCCAACATAATAATAAAGAATGGAATAACAACCCTTACGAGTATGGAAAGAAAATAACTCTCTTCACGAATACGAAAGAATAATACCCCTTACCTTAGAAAAAATTGGATACTGGAATAGTGAGGTAGCAGACTTCTCTTCTTCTTTCTCTCTATAATAATTGCTCTAAAGCTTTAGTGAATTAGTGAGAAATAAAGGAAGAATGATCTTCTATTTATAGAAAAATATTGTTTCGATAATTACACGTTTTGGGGCTCGAAATATTACAGTATAATACCTTCATCTTTTTCTTCATTTTTAATGTAGTTCTGCAAGTATTATCAAACTTGCACCACCTTCCCTAATAGTAAATAATGTGAATTAATAGTAAATCATGTGAATCAATAGTTGACATGTGAAAATACAAATTACAGTATAGTACCTCCATCTATACCTCCATTTTTAACTTAGTCATGCAAGTATTATCAATCTTGCACCACCACCCCTAATAGTACAATAATGTGAATAAATAGTACATACATGCGAATAAATAGTTATAAGCATGTGAATTAATAGCAATTAATTGTTCATTTATCCGGTTAATTACCCTATTGGTCAATATAACCTCCAAACATCAATTATTATCGAAATAAATGTCAATTTTCACTAACACTAATAATTTCAACACAATGAAACTATCAATCTTATCTTTAATCAACACGAACTTATTCATCATTAATATTATAATTCACAATATTTAATAACCAGGTTGTTCTCAGGAAAGAGAGGGCTTTCCGATAAGGATTTCTCCTTATTGGCGCACAATTAGATGACCAAACCTCTCCTTAATAGAACTTCTAGACATTGTCGATATTGCAATTTAATAATATGAATAACTTTGTCGTCTCAATTATTGATTTAATAATATATCATATTATGCAGATGATACTGTGACAATAATTGAATCAATAATATGAGAGATATGATGCAGCAATTACTGTAGCAATAATTGAGTATAACTGAGTGACTTCTCATGTAAGCATCAATAACCAATACAGTGTGCTACTATGCAACCACGCGTATTACTGTACTTTTACTATCGGGTAGTTCAACAATTTTAACGGTAACACTTTTGTTGTTATTTTTATAAAAAGATAATTCTGTTGTTTTCTTACTACGACAATACTTCCGTTGTGTGGTCCACCAATGATTGTGTCATCGTACGAATATTCCCTGACCAATCGAATATTTTATAACCATTTGCTTACTTTGCAAAATTTGTAAATATTACCTACAACTATAACATTATATCAAATCCACACCATAATATTCAAAAATATATTTCGAGAAAATTAGTCTTTATTCATAAAAGTTGGGGTCTTACATATAATGATTATTTTTATTCGCACATAGTGCAGTTGATTTCTTGTTCTATTACCTGAACTGTGAAATATTTTAAAGTTCTTTTATTTATGAACTGTTTATAAGTCATGTCTTAGCTTTTTGTTTCGGCTGGACTAATAATTGATGAATCGTTCTGTTGTTTGAACTAAGTTGTTATTGAAAGATTATGCCATCTATTTTGGCTAGATCAATATTGATATTATATGTTGAAATCATAACATATCTTTGAATTCAATCGAAACCATATTGTTATGGTACAGACTCATGATGGAAGACTGAGATGAACAACCATTATAAAATAAGGGGAACTTTATTGTCGTAAAACGACCCATGCCTATTTTTGAGTATTATGCATAATATAGAGCACAATAAGTACTTGCAGGGGAGTATGATTTAATCTTTACGATTAACTTATACTCTTGAGGTACTCTATCAGTAAATGAACTGGTAATGCCTATATTAATTCTTGATCCATTTGTGATCACTCAACACAAAATATGGAAATATCCCACTTTATTGAATATTGTTCCAATATTGTTAATTCTTCATAATCAATTGAATTTTATTGAAACCTTAAAAGAGTTTTACTCTTTCATCCTTGATATGTTATTCAGCATGAAATTTAAGAAAGTCTTGTTATTGAAAATGATTTATTATTCAGCTACTTCAGAATCCTTTGAACATTATTGAGTTCTATAGAAGCTAGACCCTTTTAATCCTAATATATATATATATATATATATATATATATATATATATATATATATATATATATATATATATATATATATATATCTTTCATTGTACGCTTTAACTTGTGGACCAAACTCGTTGCTCACCCTTGCTTAAATAAAAATATTTTAGCTAAAGCCGAGGTAGCAGAGGGATCTAAGATGGATAAAGGAAAAGCGAAGGCGACTGAGTTGTATTAAGTGTGTAATGATTATTGTATCATATTTAGACTTAAGTCTTTTGTAATAATAGTCATGTAATGTTAAGGTTAGTTAACCTGGGATGATGATGATATAATTATGTTTTAAGTTATGTTTTTATTAAGGACATGTAATGAATGATGTAATTCATCAATGAATGGGTAGTTAGATGTGATATGTATGATGGATCGTGAGCACCAAACCTGAGGTTAGGGAACCTGGATTTGGGGGACTTATAAGTTGGTATCAAAGCTTTAGGTTATAAACCTTAGGTGGGGGAAAAGACTTAGGAATATAACCATAAGAAAGATAAAAAAACTCATTTAGAGTTCTAAGCGGTGGATTGAGAACATTCATCAACAATAAGATATGTAGACACTTAGTGTTTATGGATTGTGTGTTACAAGTGATGTACTAATTAAGTTATTTAAAACTGATTGTAGGATATCATGAGATGATGAGATGGTTACTGAGATGTTAGCAGCTGCTGCACCAATGCCATTAGCCGAGGTGCCAGCTCAAAGTGAGTCAATTGAGGAAGTTTTAAAAGACGAACCTATGGTAAATCTGGGTAACGATCATGATGAGTACCCCGAGATGGAGCTGAATGAAGAGGAAGAAGTAGATTCCAAAGAAACTAAGGTGGAGCTAGAAATAAAGGCCGAAGATGGAGAAAAAGGCAGAGTAGTAATCAAAGAAGGATAAGCATTCGTGAAAGTTCAAGAACTAAGGAATAAAGTGTTTCTCCTTGAGGAATTTTGGAAGATGGAAAGGGAATTGCGTAAGATAACAGAAGAACACAATGATCTGAAGGCACAAGTTGATAGAATGATGGTTGAGTGCAGTGGATCATCTGAAGATATAAGCAAGAAAAAGAAGGGTAATAATAATAAAAGAAATATGAACAACAACAGTGACAATAAATCAAGGAATTCACATTTAAATAAGAAACAAGAATGTGGAAAATGTGGAAAGAACCATTTGGAGGAATGTATGAAGGGTAAAAACGTGTGTTATAATTGTGATCAGGAAGGCATATTTCGCTAAATTGTCCTATGTTTTTCATGTGGTGGAACGGGTCATAGGGTTAAAAATTGTCCTAAGAAGAAGATAAGTGAAGGAAGTGGACTGAAGAAAAATTTAGTATGAGAGGTTGGACCTTTGAAGTAAGATAATATAATAATATCATAGACGAAGATTAGGTATATGTAAATCGTTATCTATATGAATGTAATCTTCACTTTTTTATGAATACCAAGATAGCTTTTTTATGTCTCAACTTTTTGTGTAAAGTTGTAATAGTGAATCCCGACTTTTGTCACAAATGGATATTAAATGATTATAGCAGCATAAACTGTATGACGAAAAGTACTATGTACTATTTGAATGAATATGATTATAAATACAATGATATGATTATATGTTTGATTAAGTAAATAAATTTTGAGGATTAAAATAGTAAGATGTCTATTTGCTGAATTTGTTGATTCAACAAGCTGAATTCGTTAACTTAGAAAGTTGAATTGGTCTGAGTATAAAATTTTGTGTGAAATTCTTATTATACTACTAATAAGATGTGGTATAAAGATAAAGGATTTATGTAAGTTTTTATTTAATCAGATAATGCCGCAAAGATGACAAAATTGAAACCAAAGGGAGGAACGATCGGTAAATAATGAAGGAGGTCAAGCAGACCCAATGCAAAATTTTATCGACATATTAGCTCAAGCTATGCAGACTAGAGCACTAGCATCAAGAAATCGTCCAGCTAATCGATTGGCAAACTTTAAAGACTTTAAAGCAGTACGACCACCATAATTTAAAGGAACCACTAACCCTATTGAAGCTTAAACTTGGGTAAAGCAGATGGAGAAGGCTTTTGTTATTTCTAGAGTAGCAGAGGAGAAAAAGACAGCTTTTGCTACCTATCTGATGAAGGGTGAGGTAAGTTATTAGTGGGAGACAAACCAAGATAGAGTTCGAACAGAGGTGGTAACATTGACAAGGTTTAAGGAATTATTTTTCAAGAATTATTTCTCACCGAGTATGCAAGCAAGAATGGAGGTAATTTTTTTAGAGTTGAAGCAGGAGAACATGTCGGTTTAAGAGTACGTCTCTAAATTCGATGAACTAGCTAGATTCGCTCCACATCAAGTGGTACTTAGGCACAAAAGGCGTGAAGGTTTGAGAAAGGACTGAAGCTAGGGATATTTAGCAAAGTAGTTGTGTTGTAGATCAATACATTTTTGACTCTGCTGGAAAAAGCGATTATTGCTAAAGGAGGAAGGAAAGCAATATCAATGTATCATCAGGAGAAGAAGAAGAAGAAGACGAATAAAGGAGGTGGCAGTGGAGGAAGTAACCCCAATAAGTGTAAGTGGAATGACAATACCCAATCGGGAAACAAGTTAGGAGAGAGTATGAAGAGAGGTGAGCCATATGTAGTTTGCAGTAAAAATCATCAGGGAATTTGTTTAAACGGAAAAGGAGTGTGTTTTAACTTTGACCAAGAGGGACATATCTCTCCCAATTTTCTTAGTCCAAATAAGATATAAGGTTTTTTTTTGTTTGGATCGCTAGATCATCACATTCGTAACTGTCCAAAGAAGAATGCTGATAAAGGAACCAACAATAGAGGAAACATCATTGGGACACTGACGATCAAAGGACCTGCTTAGCCATGAAGATCGACGACGCGTACATTTAACATGACGGTTCAAGACACAGTGGCTGCAAAGGAAGTAGTGACAGGTAAAGATTTCACTTAGTAATATAACTGTGTACGTTTTATTTGATAGATATCATTGCAAGGTATTTTTCATTTACGGATCCAAGTTACAGATTGGTATCCGAGTCATAAATTAATATCGCATATATATAGAAATGAAGGAATTGACGATACAAGTTTAAAAAGTATTAGAACATGAGTATATCCATGTGGTTTATGGTAAACCTTAGACGTTCTAAAATAGAATGAGAGAAAGCACAAGCTGCTAAATATATTAAAGGAATACTATTGTGAGCAAGATGTTGATACCTAAATATAACAGGTAAATATGAGCTATGCCAAGTCAAATGAGACTTGAGTTGGGCACATATTTTTCGCCCTGAATTATGTTAGAAAAGAATAAAAGAAGTAATAAATACGATTAGGATAATTCAATAAAAAAAAATTGATTGATTAATAAATAAGTGTCTAAGGATAGACATAATTTGAGTATAAGGTAATAGTGATTCTGGGGATGGAATCCTTATGAGAAAAGAATGTAAGGACCAAAAATTTTAAACGAGTATATTTTTAGAATAAATGTTTTTTAAAGTATTGTCATCATTATTATTTTGAGCATGTGTGATATGAACGTAGAAAGATTGTTAATTTATTTATTGACTAATAAGTTATTATTATAATTGTATTTATGATTATATATATGTGCAGTATGTGATTAATGATTAAGTGTTGATTAGATAAGGTATAACATTAGTAAACCCTAATGTTAGTTTAGAAAACCTAATTCTAGATCTGGAAGCCCTACATCTTAATCGGTAACTCTAACCCTAGTTAGCAAACCCTAATGGTGACTAACAAACCCTAATCCTAATTAGCAAACCTTAAGGATTCAGATTTAAGGGAAGCATATGAAATAACCAAAATACCCTTAAAATTATTTGGGAAATTACCAAATTGCCCTTAATATGTGTGAAATGACCAAAATACCATTTATTTTATCTTTTAACAAAAGATAAGACCAAATCTTGGTGAGTCATCAAGGGACATTCACCATGTGCTCAAAATCAAAGCCAATCAGCCATACTTGACACCTAATAACAAATCCAACCCTTATATCAAAGCTTAGTTGTCAAAAAAGGAATACAGTTTAAAGAAAACCTTACTTCAAGATTCCATACTTAGCCAAACCTTACATTCGTTAGCTACACGAAATCTAGAATAAAACTAATCCATAAGTCAAGGCAAGTTTACCCCATAACCATCCCAGATTAGATTTAAAAAGGAGAAAATAAAAGTTTGTTCAAAAAGTTATAAACCTTAATCATATGCTAGATCCTTAAGGCTTCATTAGATTTTCTGTTTTGTGTTTAAATATGTTCTATGTTATGTTATTTAGTGATCTATGTTGATAAAACATGAATCCATAACATTTAAATGAATGAAAATAAAGATTTAAGCAAGTTTGAAAAACCCTAAAATATGGATGGCCTGACAATCAAATGTCAGGGCCTGTAGATCTCGTTATGTTAATTGTTAGATCTGTTAAGTGTGTCCTTATTATATTATGCCATGAAGAGAATAAACTGGAAGTGGAATCATGACCATAGCATGTCTAGATTGAAAGTTATTCATGGTCAAACCTAGTTGACCAGTTACAGAAAGCCAATTCTGGAAAAAACCCGAAAAACATAAACAGTGGCCTGACAAGATTTTGAATGGCCTAGATCTTCTTCATATTATGTTCTTAGCTTGTCTAAGTGTATCACTTTTGTACACTGACATATGGATTACAAAACCCTGACAATAGATTACTCATTACATCAACAAATTTCAAGTTATTAATGGTCAAAATGGGTTGACCAAGAATATAAACTGATTATTGGAAATTCTAGAAACTTTTCAGAACAGCTTTTGACAAGCTATTGATTAGGCTAGATCTTGCAATTTTGATATTGTTAGGCTAAGCCAGTGTAACACTTTTGTAGCCTAACATGTCTACTATAAGAGTGTGACACTAGATCACTTAGATAACACCTAGAATCAAAGTTATTAAAGCTCAAACTAGGTTGTTAAACACTAACTGCCAAATTCTGGAAATTCCAGAACTCAAAAATAGCCTTAGTTGTCTAGTTTAACCATCAATATCTTCATGATATGATGTAATTAGACCCCAAACTTGATATTTACTTGTAGTATTACATCAATACTGCATCAATGATACACTCTCATGCCCAGAAACAAGATTAAATGGAAATTACAGTTGGTCAAAGTAGCCCCCATGGCATTGACCAAACAATTCTTCAAAGGCTCAAGAACACATATAGCCACAGTTTCTATCACTATAAACCTTCAGCGACGGTTTTAAATAAAAATGAATAATATTAATTAAAATAAATAGAAAAAATTTATTAATAATTTGAAATTAAGTTTTCAAAATTATTTTAAGTTATAAAAATTAACTTTTGATATTTTAAAATAAATTTTATTAATATTTTAATTTATTTAAATATTAATGATAATAGATTTATTTAATAATTGTTTAAATAATTAGTTTAAAAATGATTTTTATATTTTAAAAATCATTTAAAAATGATATAAAAGTTTTAAAAATATTTTAAGTTATAATAAATTACTTTTAATATTTTGACATAAATTTCATTAATATTTTAATATTAATGATAATTATTTAAAAATGATTTTAAATATTTAAAAAATTATTTAAAGGTAATATTAAGGTTTTGAAAATGTTTTAAGTTATAATAAATAACTTTTAATATTTTGACATGGATTTTATTAATATTTTAAATTATTTAAATATTAATGATAATAAATTATTTAGTAATTAAATCATTTAAAAATGATATTTGTGTTTGAAAATTCATTATAAATGATAAAAATTATTTAGAAATTATTATAAGCTTTCAAAAATTATTATAAATGATAATTAAATTATCTAAAACAATATTGAAACTTTTAAATAGATTTTTATTAAAAATAAACTCGATAATTATCCGATAACTCAATCGGGACACCGAATTGATAGCGAAATCAATCCAGACTGAAGTAGTTTGACTTGATACATGTTCTTATATGTTCTAACGACTGTTAGGAATACGTGGTAATGTGTTTAAGCTGTATGATGACTTGAAATAATGGTATTATGTTCCATGATGTATTATTCTAATTAAGAGATCAATATTATTAATGATTGGTCTTTCAAACGAAGTTAAATTAAATTGTGTAGCGGTAGTCGACGACCAAGGCAAGTTTCCTTAACTTAAACTCGAGTTATTATTTTTTTAAGCATGTTAAGTGGATAATTATTGTTGATTATTCCTCATCTATGATTATTATTGAATATTCAAAATTATTGCAAGTTCCTTAACTCAAACTGAAATTATTATTTTTCCAGCATGTTAGTGGATAATTATTGTTGATTATTCCACATCTATTATTATTATTGGATATATATTCGCAATTATTGCAAGTCTCCTAACTCAACTTGAGTTATTAATTTCAAAAGCATGTTAGTGGATAATTATCGTTGGTTATTCACATCTATAATGATTATTGTTATTCGCACATAGTGCATTTGATTTCCTGTTCTATTACCTGAATTATGAAATAATTTAAAGTTCTTATATTCATGAACTGTTTATAAGTCATGTCTCAGTTATTTGTTTCGACTAGACTAATAATTGATGAATCATTCTGTTGTTTGAACTAAGTTGTTATTGAAAGATTTATGTCATTTATTTTGGCTAGATCAATATTGATATTATATGTTGAAATCATAACATTTCTTTGAATTCAATCCAAACCATATTGTTATGGTATGGACTCATGATGTAAGACTGAGATGAACAACCCTTATAAAATAAGGGGAACATTATTGTCGTGCAATGACTCATGCGTTATATTTTAGTATTATGCATAATATAGGGCACAATAAGACTGAAACACTTATGTACTTGCAGGAGAGTATGATTTAATCTTTATAGTTAACTTATACTCTTGAGGTAGTCATCAGTAAATGAACTAGTAATTCCTCTATTAGTTCTTGATCCATTTGTGATCACTCATCATGAAATATGATAATACCCCACTTTATTGAATATTATTGCAGTATTGTTAATTCTTCATAATCAATTGAATATTATTGAAACTTTGAAAGAGTTTTACTCTTTCATCCTTGATATGTTATTCAACATGAAATTTAAGAAAGTCTTGTTATTGAAAATAATTTATTATTCAGCTACTTCGAAATCCTTTGAACATTTTTAAAGTTCTATAGAAGCTAGACTCTTCTATTCCTAAAATATATCTTTCATTGTATGCTTTAACTTGCGAAGCAAGCTCGTTGCTCACCTTTACTAAAATAAAATATTTCAGCTAAAGCTGAGGTAGCAGAGGGATCTAAGATGGATAAAGGCAAAGCGAAGGTGACTGAGTAGTATTAAGTGTGTAATTAATTATTATTGTATCATATTTAGACTTAAGCCTTTTGTAATAATAGACATGTAATGTTAAGGTTAGTTAACTTGGGATGATGATGATATAATTATGTTTAAAGTTATGTTTTTATTAAGGACATGTAATGAATGATGTAATTCATCAATGAATGGGTAGTTAGATGTGATATATATGATGGATCGTGAGCACCAAACTCGAGGTTAAGGAAATCGAATTTGGGGGCGTCACAGGTTGGTATCAAAGTTGTAGGTTATAAACTTTAGGTGGGGGAAAAGCTTTAGAAATATAGCCATAAGAAAGATAGACTCATTTAGAGTTCTAAGCGTGATTGAGAAAATTCATCAACAATAAGATATGTGGACACTTAGTGTTTATGGATTGTGTTTACTGGCGATGTACTAATTAAGATATTTAAAACTAATTGTAGGATATCAGGAGATAATGAGATGGTTACGGAGATGTTAGTAGCTGTTGCACCAATACCATTAGCCATGGTGCCAGCTCAGAGTGAGTCAATTGAGGAAGTTTTAAGAGACGAACCTATGGTAAATCTGGGTAGCAATCATGACGAGTACCCCGAGATGGAGCTAAATAAAGAGGAAGAAGTAGATTCCAAAGAAACTAAGGTGGAACCAGAAATAAAGGTCGAAGATGAAGAAAAAGGCAAAGTAGAATCGAAGAAGGTCAAGCATCTGTGGAAGTTCAAGAACTAAGGAATAAGGTGTTTCTCCAGGAGGAATTATGGAAGACAGAAAGGGCATTATGCAAATAATAGAAGAACGAAATGATCTGAAGGCACAAGTTAATAGAATGAGGGTTGAGTGCAGTGAATCATCTGAAGATATAAGTAATAAAAAGAAGGGTAATAATAATAAAAGGAAAAGGAACAACGAACGTGACAATAACTCAGGAAATTCTCATTCAAAGAAGAAACAAACATGTGGCAACCTGTGAATCTCTCCAAGAAAATGTCCTTAAAGACACTTGAAGAGAGAGATCACATGAGTAAGATGCTTTATACTTCGGCAATAAGGTCTATCATGTATGGGATGATATGTACAAGACCTGATGTTAATTATGCACTTGGAGTGACAAGCAGATATTAGTCAAATCATGGAGAAGAACACTGGAAAGTCATAAAAAATTTCTAGTACTTAAGAAGGACTAAGGATGTGTTTCTAGTGTATGGTTGGTTTGATTTGAAACTATAGAATCATGTTTTCAAATTGACTAAGATGAAGAAAAGCCTACCTCAGGTTATGTCTTTATCCTAAATGGTGTTTTAGTGAGTTGGAAGAGTTCCAAGTAGCAAAAGGTTAATTATTCAGTGACAGAGGCGGAGTACATAGCTACAAGTGAAGCTACAAATGAAGCTATTTCGATGAAGAATTTCTTTGTTGAACTTGAATTGGTTCCTAGCATACAAGGACCAGTGCTTGTATATTGTGACAACAATGGGGCTGTTGCACAAGCCAAAGAACCCAAGTCTCATCAGAAATCCAAGCATATTTTACGGCACTTTCATCTGATTAGAGAAATATTTGAAAGTGGAGATGTCAATCTGGCAAGATTCGACTCTCAGAACAACATTACAGATCCATTTACTAAAGTGTTAACTCAGCAGCAATTTGAATATCCTTTAGATAAGATGAGTATTAAATACTAAGATGATTGACTTTAATGCAAGTGGGAGATTGAAAGTAGTATGCCCTAAAGGCAATTACATTTAATGTAAGAAACATATATTTTGTAATCTTATTCATTTATTAATAAGAGAAATTATTTTATAAAAAGGAATTCTTTATCCATGTTAATTAGTTGAATTAATAAATGTGATAAACTCATAGTAATTGAGTAATGCTTTTAGAATCATGATGTTGATCATGATAATGAGATATAAATTCTTGATAGCTCAAAACTAAAATGTTCCTAATCGTATGGATCACTAATGTGTGATTACTGGTTTCAGTTGCATTAGTACATATTATGCTTTGATCTGTTGAAGAGGATGATTAATGTCATGATCATTTGTGTGGAGACAATAAAGTAAGTATATAGGTGCTTATTGGATAATAAGTTCTTTTAACGTTACTAATAAAGGAACCCTAATAGAGTTTTACTTTCATATCAATAGACATTCGTAATGTAATAGTAGTAAAATTAATCCTTGGACTTGAGACCATTATAGTATCTTGTATATACTGAATTATGTTTTGACATATTCCTTAATACTCTTGAGTATATCGTAGGGTATGCTCGAATATAATAAAGTATATATAAAAATAGGTGAATGATCAACAAAGGATCTACTACTTCTATTAAAGGGAAAGAATGTCTTATATGATTCGATAAAGTGATAACATGGAAATTCCTCACCAAGGTTGAATTGAAATTAAAAAGGAGTTTCTATTTTACGTTAACTATTGATGTGCATTTCAGATGCCGTTCTCAAATATTACCACAAAACATGGGTTAATTAAAGAAATTGACATGCCATATATTATCCCTATATTCCGACCGACCAATTAAATAACAAAAAAAATTTGGTATGACACACTAGCGAAGGTTTTACTCATCTCTCCCCTCCTAGTTCTAATCCTAGATCTTTACCAGAGATCATATACTTAACTTCTGATACCAATCGTGATGCCCCCAAAATAGGCCCACACAACCCATTCTAAGTCGCCAAATACATGGTACAGAATTCAAATACAAACTTTATTTATACAACTATTAATTGTCATATAAAATACTATAAAATATAAGCTGTGAGTTTCAATACAAATATTGTCTTGTAGATAATATCCAAACTCAAATAAAGTCCTCATTACAATTAGTGTCGTACTATTTTACAACATAGTGAGGATTACTATAATAACCATCTTAGACCATTACTCCACTCCCCGACTAGTCCTAGCTACATTCTCGCCTCCTGAGAAGAACAATGGAACCAAAAGGAAAAGGGTGAGCTCAACTAACCCAGTAAAGAATATTATGACCAAGACAATGTAGAACAAATTATCCTTAGTCCTTAATAGAGAAAAATGTGATAGAATACAAACAACAAATTTTAGATCAACAACTGCATTGGAAATAACAATCCATTATAAGAGTCAAGTAGAGAATAATGTCTACTATCTTCTATGATTTAAAAGTCTATCATCAATATTTTATCCATGTAACACCAATCAATAATTATTTCCAATCAATGAATTTTCTATGCACTACGGGCTAAAGATAATTGTTTGCATCACCAGTGGTCATGATCATGTCATACATCTATCCATCTATGCACTATGGCCCAAAGATAATTTTCACCACAAACCTTTATCTGTAACATTAAAGGTTATGATTACACCAAAACACAATTCATAATCATAATTATACCAATAGACAATTCATCTTTGCACTACGGGCCAAAGATGACTTTCACCGCAATATAAACATGATGATGATAATAATGATATAAAGAATCAATCAAGTGAGATAAAGGATAACTATTAGAAATTTATAATTCAATTTATCCAGAGTTCAATAATATCCAAATTGTCAACATGATAAATAATTGTGGAGTAAAGTTCAAGAATAATATTCATGTATCAAAAATAATTTGGATAAAAAAGAAAATTAAATTCTATTATGAATAGTACTCATGAATATTACCATATGAATAGTATCCATGAATAGTACCCTGACATGAAAAGATTAAAAATTTAATAAGAAAATTCAGACAAATATTCCAGTGAAATGATATTAGATGAAGCGCAAAGCTTAAGAAATTTCTAATCATTTCAAGAATTATAGAAGCAATACTTACCATAGTAAATTTAAATTTAGGAATTTGAAATGAAATAATATCACTTACATAATATGGAGTATGAAAGAAAATGATATTTATTACGAGTATTGAAATAAAATAATATCATTTACCTTAGTACAAACTAGATTTGACTGGAATATCGGATATTATCCTAAGAAAATCTTGCACTAAAAGTTACACTCAAAGTATTCTTATACTCAAAAGAAATACTCACAATATTACAGTAGGAACACTTGTGATTTTTTTGGTGCGTTTAGGATGGAGGGTTACCCCCCTTTTATAATACAACCTCGGAGGAAAAGATAAACAATTTGCCTAATTTTATTTTCTTTCTCTGCCTAATTTGCCTAATTTTCCTTTTCTTTTTCTTCCTTGCCTAACCTCCTCCCATTTCTTATAGGTGAGGCCCACACCAAATGAATGCATGGTTTGCAAGAGAAAACTTGAAAAGGAGAAGTGCACGAATTTGTTTTGAAAAAAAATGAACTTTAGCACACTCAATTTGAAAAAAATAATTCCAAAGCAACTTGTTCACCTCCATCATTTTTTCACATGCTTAATATATATTATAATAATATTATTATTTAAATAATTAAAATATATTATAATAATATATTTGAATAAATATTTTATCTGAAAAGATAAATGTGATTCCATAGAAAAATATGTCAAACTTTCAACAGATGTTTCATGCTAAATTCCTTCATTTATATCAAAATTGAACCAATATCCACCACATAATAATTATTCACAATTAATATTTTAAGCTCACAACATTGACAACAATATTATTCCCAGGAAAGAGTGGGCTTTTCGATAAGGATTTATCTTTATTGGCGCGCAATTATATAACCTAACCCCTTTTCTCGACAGAATTTTTTAGACATTGAGAATAATGGTAACTAATAATATTATTCAAATAATATAACTATTGTGCAAATATTATTGTAACAATTATTGAATCAATGATATGAGATACTATGCAACAACTATTGTGATAATTATTGAATACTTAATGAATTCTTACGTAAGAATCAATAATCAGAGATACTGTGCAATACCGTGTGCTACTGTGCATCCACGCGTATTACTGTACTTTTATCACTGGGTATTTCTATGACACCCCCAAATCCAGATACTTCAATTCTCACGGGATTTTTTGTTCACTCTCCAAACATCATGTATCTATCTACTCATAATATATGTAAAACCATAAATAGATAGAAATAAATTCTCTCCTTATGGAGTTACAACATCTTATTTTAAATACATCAAACCAGGTCATACTAACCTTAAATCTAAAATGCAGAAACAAATAATAAGTCTTACACAAAATTAACATAAGTTTGAAACATAAATATCTTAAATAAACAACAAGTCTTTAACACTTGTTAACCTTGCCTTTGTATTTGCTAGTAGAAGGCTCGTCTGACCTTTCGTTCATAACTGCAATGTTATTATTGTGCACGAGTGAGCACAATTTCCCACAAGTATGATAATATAACAATAAAATAATAACATGTGAATGAATCAAATACTTCTAAAATAAGGAACTCAACTTTTGAATCAAGAATGAATAACAAGAATCAAAAGAACTTCTGAGGGTCATAAGACCTTGAACTTATGTCCTAGGTTGTCAAGTGTTTATACTTGAAACCTTTAACAATCATAAGACTATGAACTCTTATTCTCGTACTTAGGGGGATCATCCATTAGTACCATAATGTGCACAATATCTTAACGTTAAAGCATAATTAATCCCCTATAACAGGGTTGTTCACCTCAGTTTGTCATTAGAGTCTGTACCAAAAGAATTTTGGTTTGGATAAGCTTAACAATGATTCTGAATTTTTTTGAACGTTCATCAACTCTGTACTAGTTGAATCAATAAGGGTTCGCTAGTCTTATAAGGTTCAACAATAATTGATATTCAAGTTGAATAATATAAAACTCAAGAGGTATAAAATCGAATAAGTATTTTATAACAGGAATCATTGTGACGTCCCCAAAATAGGTATACATCACCCATCTTAAGTCGGCAATTACATGACAAAATTTAAATACAACTTAATAATACAACTGTCGTGTAAAGTACGACAAAATATAAGCTGGGAGTTTCAACACGAATATTGTCTTCTAAACAATATACAAACTCAAATTCAATATTATTACAATTATTGTCATACTATTTCACAGAATAGTGAGGACTACTAAGGTCATTTATCCTGGACCATCACTCAAGTCCCCAACTCGTCCCAGCTACGTTCTCATTTCCTGAAGAGAACAGTGAAAGAAGGGTGAGTGCAACTAGCCCAGTAAGAAATATTATGACTAAGATAATGCAGAATAATTTATTGTTAGCCTTCAATAGTGTTAAACTGATAAAATATAATAAACGTCAAGTTTAACTGTAGCGGAACAAGCAATCCATTAGAAGAGTCAAGTAGAGAATAAAATCTACTATCTTCTATGATTTGAAAGGTTTTTCATCACTTTTATCGCTGAGCTCAGATTAATAAATAAACCACATCATCCCTGCACTACGACCAAGGATATTCATTAGTATCACAACCACAAATTATCCATGCATTACGGGCCAAGGATATTCGTGTATTCATCAATGGTCATGATCATGCCAACAACTGTCCATCAATGCACTACAGCCAATGAGGATTTTTACCCCATCATTTATAACAGTACGATCATGATTATACCGATTAATCCCTGGTCATAATCATACCAAGTCCATCTATGCACTACAGGCCACATATGACTTTCAACATAATATAAACATGAGGATGATGACAATGATATAAGAATTCAATAAAATAAGTTCAAGAATTAATTTATCTAAGAACCAATAACGTCCAAATTGTCAACATGATACTTCTTTGTGGAGTAAAATTCAAGAATGCTCAGAAGAATATATTGATGAAAAGATAATGGATGAAGCGCAAATATCAAGGATATTCCACTAATTTCATGGTGTATAGAAGTCAAAGCTTTAACCAACTGAGTAAAAGAGAATATATGAAACTGTATATGGATTTTCGTTCGCCATGCGGTAATCCACTTAGACAGGTCATTTCCACAATTTAATAAGGAATGAATACAAAGGATCATTCACCATGTATGTGATAATCCACATAGATATGTTATTCCAACAGAATAATAAAGAATGGAATAAAAGAAGAAATCAGCATGCATGCAATAGACCGTATAGATATGTTATTCCACCAGAATAATAAAGAATTGAACCAGGTCATGCGTAATCCGCACAGACAGGATGTTCCAACAGAATAATAAAGAACAGAACCAGGTCATGCGTAAACCGCACAGATAGGATGTTCCAACAGAATAATAAAGAATGGAACCAGGTCATAGTAAATGCACAAACATGATGTTCTAACAGAATAATAAAGAATGGAATAACAACAGAATTTACCAGGCATGCGATAGACCGTACAGACAGGTTATTCCAAAAAATAATAAAGAATGGAATAACAGAAGAATTTCACCATGTATGAGGTACTTCTCATAGACAGGTTATTCCAACATAATGAAAAAGAATGGAATAACAGAAGTTCTCTTCATGAAGACGAAAGAAAAAATACCCCTTACGAGTACAACAAATAATATCCCTTACCTTAGAAGAAACTGGATATATGAGTAGTGAAGTAGCAGAATACTTTTCTTCTTTCTCTCTATAGTTTCTCTCTCTAGAGTTTCAGTGAATTCATAAGAAATAATGAAGGAATGAGCTTCTATTTATAGGAGAATGGACTGAAAAATAACTAATTCATGAACGGTCCAGATTGATTTACTATGTAGTATTAATAAAATATTCTATTAAAATACAAAATTTTAAATAAAATATAATATATTCTATTTATAATCTAATAAAACGAATAACTTTAGAAAAATATTCTGTTTTATATAAAAAGATTTTACTATGCAAACACTATACAGGCACTATGCAAACACAATGCATAATAGAATATTATATATTATATTTATAGTCTAATAAAACAAATAACTTTATAAAAGTATTCTATTTTATATAAAAAGATTTTACTATACAAACACTATGCAGACACTATGCAAACACTATGGATAATAGAATATGTGACACCCCCAAAATTAGGTATACATCACCCATTCTAAGTCGCCAGATACATTGTACAAAATTCAAATACAACTTCATTTATACAACTGCTGAACTGTCGTATAGAATACGACCACAGTTAACTGTGAGTTCTCCTATAATTGCATGTAACTCTCATGGTACCTAGACCACAACCTTACAATGGTACTTTACATAAAAGTATAATCAAAAACTGTTTTAAAAATTAAAATCTTTGGGAAGTTCTCAAAGAAACCTTCGTACATGGGAGGCCATGCGTCTAGGTTATAATAGATATCATATGTCCACAGAATTATCCTTGGTTGACCCAATAGACCCCAAAGAAAAACGAGATGATTACTATCATTTCTTTTCCAATGGTGAGTCTTCTCTTGACATATAACTATCTTCGTTGTCTCCAAGTGAAAATTATATTTCACATAAACCCCAAGATCATATAGGTAGTGCTCGTAGATATATTTAGCAAGTGGATGTGCACAACCATGTCTTATGAGAATACGAGGTTGTATGTCATTAGACATCTTGTATGATAGTGGCAAAACACCCTTCCAAAGTTGGGTTCGCCTCACCCTATTTGATTCACCAAATATAACTACTAAATGATGTATAGAATACAACACATTTTTCTATACAGTTTAGGAAGAACCTCCATAGCTAGAGACCACAGTTCTATTCCTTTGTTATCCCTACTCGACATGGCAACACTCTTATTACCTGAAAGAAATTGTGAAACAGAAAGGGTGAGCACAACTAGCCAATACCGGTCCTAGGCTAAAGCCCAAGGTGCCCGGGCTTTAGGCCCAAATATTTTTAGGGCCCCTTAAATATTCTCTTCCTTTTATTATTTAAATAAAATACTTAAATATTAAAGCAAATAATCAATCTGTAATATTCTATATATACTGATTATTGTAATATTCTACATATTTAAAGCATATAATTTGTACAAAATAATTTAATTATTATGTACTTAGGGGTTAATCATCAGATTTAATTTTTTGGGTTTTTTTAATTGTTTGGGAGAAGTGTTAGACTCTTAATAAAGGAGACCCTATTTGGTAATTATTTTTTTGACCTAGTGATAATGCGATATCTAAATGATGCTTTGGAAATATTGAAATAGTCGGTTATTGTATTTGATATTCTTTCGTATTGATGCTCTTTTGTTCAGAAAAAGTTCTTCTTTTGTATGCCCGTTTTAATAACGATTCGCAAAAGGCCCATTTTTTTGTTGTCCGCTTTAGGCCCTTCAAAACTCAGGGCCGACCCTTCAACTAGCCCAATATAGAATATCATGACTAAAGCTAATTTACACTATCAATAGCCTTCATGATTAATAAATCAGAGATTTAGAACATATAGTAGATGATAAAAGTTTTCAACCATAGTTGCAGCAGAACAAGTAATCCATTAGAAGAGTCAAATAGACCATCTGGTCTATTATCTTCTCCATGTTAAAAGTCCACCAATAATGTTTTATCCCTGTAACATCAATCAACAATTCCTGTCCACAATCATATGAATAACTCATAATCATAATTGTGATTCTAAATTCCTCTTCGCACCCAGGACGAAGATAATTTTAATCACATATCTTCACCTGAAACATCAAAAATCATGGTTATACCAAATCATAATTCTTGTTCATAATCATACTAATAAATTCATCTTTGCACTACGGCCAAAGATATTCATTAACAATTCATCTTTGCACTACAAGCCAAAGACATACAATTGTATTTTAGAAAAGTCAAGTAGAGCATGATATCTACTATCTTCTACAAATTAAAAATGTATAACCAATATTTTATTGCTGAGACTCAGCTTAAAAAATAATACACATCATTGAATTATCCATGCACAACGGCCAAGGATATTCGTTAGTAAAACATCCATGAATTATCCATGCACTACGGCCAAAGATATTCATTATTATCACATCCATGAATTAATATTTCATCATTGAGCCTCAGCTCAATAATTAATCCATATCATCGAATAATCCCTGCACTACATGCCAAGGATATTCATTAGTATCACGACCACGAATTATCCATGCATTACAGGCCAAAGATAATCGTGTTTTCATCAACGGTCCTGATCATGCCATAAAACAATTCATCTTTGCACCCTTGGTCGAAGAGAATCTATAGCCATAATCATACCAAAAACTGTCCATCAATGCACTACGGGCCAATGCGGACTTTTTCCACATCATTTGTAACATTACGGTCATGATTATACCGAATAATCCCTGGTCATAATCATACCAAGTCCATCTATGCACTACGACCAAAGATGACTTTCAACACAATATAAGCATGAGGATGATGACAATGAAATAAGAATCAATTAAATGAGATAAATGATAAATATTAAACATTTATAATACAATTTATCCAGCGTTCAATAATAACCAAATGTTATCAATCACTTAATAATCTCATAATCTAATATCATTAATATTATAACAATATTTTAATCATTTCCTAAACTTATAAATAATTTATTTCAATTGTTTACACTTTATCAAATAATGCATTTAATCATTCAAAAATGTCATACTCATAAGATTTCATCATCAATGATCAAATCCCTCATCAAAAATCTGCATATACCCTATATAGGATTCTTAAACTATAAAATCCTATTTTCCAATTTTATTACTTCTCATAACATATTGAATTCATTTACTCATAACTAGTTCATTTTCATGAAAAATACCAAATCAGTCCAAACAATATTTCTTTTCTGTGATTTAGCAGAATATAGTCTCATCTTGAACATATATTTTTCTCTGAAATTTTAAATTCATTTACTATTTTTCATATGGCTAAAACTGCCGAATATTTAGACATTGATCATAAATTGTACTTTTGTCCAAAAATTCCGAAATTTACAGGGTATACTCCTGTTATATACATGTACTCCCAATAAAAATTACCCCAATTTTGGAGTTAACCACAAGGAGTTATAAGGGTTTACTTTTAAAATAATTTTTTCCCATAAAATCCATAACTCTTAATCTATACATCCAACAATCACCATATTTGGACACAATCTAGAAAACCCATCAAATTGTCATTTCAATTTTTTCCAGAATTTTTGTGGGTCAAACAAATTACGAAACTGCCCCTGGCAGAAACCCCTTTTTAGTGAAAATACTATTCCTATGAACACGAATGATCATTTACCATACATGTGGTAATCTACATAGACATGTTATTTCAACAGAATAATAAAGAATGAAACCAGGTTATGCGTAAACGCACAGCAGGATATTCCGACAGAATAATAAAGAATGGAATAATAAAAGAATTCACCAAGCATGCGATAGATCGCACAGACATGTTATTCAAACAGAATACTAAATAACGGAACCAGGTCAGGCGTGATACGCACCGACAAGATATTCCAACAGAATAATAAAAAACGGAACCAGGTCCGGCGTAAAATGTACAGACAGGATATTCCAACAGAATAATAGAGAATGGAATAATAGAAGAATTTCACCATGAATGTAGTACTTCGCATAGACAGGTTATTCCAACATAATAATAAAGAATGGAATAATAAAAGAATTTCACCATGTATGCAGTACTTCGCATAGACATGTTATTCCAACATAATAATAAAGAATGGAATAACAGAAGAATTTCACCATGTATACGGTAGTCTGCGTATACAAGTTATTCCAACAGAATAATGAAGAATGGAATAACAGAAGTTCTCATCATGAATACGAACGAAAGAATACCCCTTACTATAATAATAATAATAATATCCTTTACGAGTACGATAATTATATCCCCTACCTTAAAAAACAGTATTCTGACTGGTAGGACGGGAATATACTTGAAGAAAACTTTCACTACGCTCAAAGCTTTCTTAAACTCTAAAGAAATACGCTCAAGATTATAGAAGAAGAACTCTCTGTATAGTTTCTCTCTCTAGAGTTTCAGCGAATTCGTAAGAAATAATGAAGGAATGAGCTTCTATTTATAGAAAAATTGACCGCATAGTAACTAACTCATGAACGGTCCAGATTGATTTATTTTAATCTTATGGTCCATATTTAAAGTAAAATCTTTTAAATAAAATATAATATATTCTATTTATAATCTAATAAAACGAATAACTTTATAAAAGATTTTACTATGCAAATATTATGTAGACACTATGCAAATACTATACGTAATAAAATATAATATATTATAATTACTGTCTAATAAAACAGATAACTTTATAAAAGTATTCTGTTTTATATAAAAAGATTTTACTATTAGCCTAATAAAACGAATAACTTTATAAAAGTATTATGTTTTATATAAAAAGCTTTTCTATTTTATTACATTAATAATACCAATAAAACAAAACTGAGTGACTTATCAGATAAACATCAATAATTAATACCGTGTGCTAATATACAACCACACGTATTACTGTACTTTTAACACCGGGTGTTTCAATAGTTAACGGTAAAACTTTCGCCGTTATTTTCATAAAAATATTTTTGTCGTTTTCTCAATCCGACAATAATTCCATTGGGGGGTCCACCAAAGATTGTACCATCATACGGATATTCCCCGGCTACTCGAATATTCCCCGACACAACGAATATTTTATATCAACTTGCTTACTTTTAAATATTACCCTTAACTTTAAACTTTTATCAATTTAACTATTTACCAAAATAGAAAAAATTTAATAATTTTATTTCATAAAATTTGAGGTCTCACAATCACCCCTCCTTATGAAATTTCGCCCTCGAAATTTACGTACGTACCTGATATTCGAAGAGATGAGAATACCTTGCTTTCTTTTCAGATTGTAACTTCCCAGTAATTTCCTCGCTATCATGATTTTCCCATTTCTCATCTCTTGTATTTCAAATATCATTCTAGAATATAGCTTCAAAACAAAGGTTAATTGACATATCATAATTTGTTAACTTATCAAGTAAACAATTTCAGCTTAGGTAAGTCACACACTAGCGAAGTATATAACTCGTCTCTCCCCTCCTAGTTCTAGACTCTTATCTCCGCCAGCGACCATATCCCTAAGCTCTGATACCAAATGTGACTCCCCCAAAATTAGGTATACATCACCCATTCAGAGTCACCAGATACATGGTACAAAATTTAAATACAACTTCATTTATACAACCGTTGAACTGTCATATAGAATACGACCACAGTTAACTATGAGTTTTAACACAATTATATGTAACTCTCATGGTACCTCGACCACAACCTTACAATGGTACTTTACATAAAAGTATAATCAAAAACTATTTTAGAAATTAAAATCTTTGGGAAGTGCTCAAGGAAACCTTCGTACATGGGAGGCCATGCGTCTAGGTTATAATAGATATCATATGTCCACTGAATTATCCTTGATTGACCCAATAGATCCCAAAGAAAAATGAGAAAAAAACTATCTTCTTTCCAATGATGAGTTTTCTCATGACATATAACTATCTCCGTTGTCTCCAAGTGAAAATTATATTTCACATAAATCCCAAGATCATATAGGTAGTACTCGTAGGTATATTCAGCAAGTGGATATGCACAACCATGTATTATGAGAACACGAGGTTGTATGTCATTAGACATCTTGTATGATAGTGGCAAAACACCCTTCCAAAGTTGGGTTTGCCTCACCCTATTCGATTCTGCAAATAAAACTACTAAATGATGTATAGAATACAACACACTTTTCTATACTGTTTAGGGAGAACCTCCACAGCTAGAGACCACCATTCTATTCCCCTGTTATCCCTACACGACCCGGCAACACTCTTATTACCTAAAAGGAATTGTGAAGCAGAAAGGGTGAGCACAACTAGCCCAGTAAAGAATATCATGACTAAAGCTAATTTACACTATCAATAGAATTCATCATTAATAAATTAGAGATTTAGAACATATGGTAGATGATAAAAGTTTTCAACCATAGTTGCAACGGAACGAGAAATCCATTAGAAGAGTCAAATAGACCATCAGGTTTATTATCTTCTCCATGTTAAAAGTCCACCAATAATGTTTTATCCATGTAACATCAATCAACAATTCCTGTCCATAATCATATGAATAACTCATAATCATAATTGTGATTTCAAATTTCTCTTCGCACCCAGGACGAAGATAATTTTTATCACCTATCTTCACTTGAGACGTCAAAAATCATGGTTATACCAAATCACAATTCATGTTCATAATCATACTAATAAATTCATCTTTGCACTACGGCCAAAGATATTCATTAACAATTCATCTTTGCATTACAAGCCAAAGTCATACAACTGTATTTCAAAAAAGTCAAGTAGAGCATGATATTTACTATCTTCTACAAATTAAAAGTGTATAACAAATATTTTATCGCTGAGACTCATCTTAATAAATAATCCACATCATCGAATTATCCATGCACTACGGCCAAGGATATTCGTTAGTATCACATCCATGAATTATCCATGCACTACGGCCAAAGATATTCATTATTATCACATCCATGAATTAATATTTCATCGCTGAGACTCAGCTCAATAATTAATTCACATCATCGAATCATCCCTGTACTACAGGCCAAGGATATTAATTAGTATCACGACCATGAATTATCCATGCAATACGGGCCAAAGATAATCGTGTTTTCATCAACGGTCCTGATCATGCCATAAAATAATTCATCTTTGCACCCTTGGCCGAAGAGAATCGACAGCTATAATCATACCAAAAACTGTCCATCAATGCACTATGAGCCAATGAGGACTTTTTTCACATCATTTGTAACATTACGGTCATGATTATACCGAATAATCCCTGGTCATAATCATACCAATTCCATCTATGCACTACGGCCAAAGATGACTTTCAACACAATATAAGCATGAGGATGATGACAATGATATAAGAATCAATCAAATGAGATAAAAGATAACTATTAAACATTTATAATACAATTTATCCAGCGTTCAATAATAACCAAATGTTATCAATCACTTAATAATCTCATAATCTAATATCATTAATATTATAATAACATTTTAATCATTTCCTAAACTTATAAATAATTTATTTCAATTGTTTACACTTTATCAAATAATGCATTTAATCATTCAAAAATGCCATACGCTTAAGATTTCATCATCAATGATCAAATCCCTCATCAAAAATCTCCATATACCCTATATAGGATTCTTAAGCTATAAAATCCTATTTTCCAATTTTATTACTTCACATAACATATTTAATTCATTTACTCATATCTAGTTCATTTTCATGAAAAATACCAAACCAGTCCCAAAAATATTTCTTTTTTGGAATTTAGCAGAATATAGTCTCATCTTGAACATATATTTTTCTCTGAATTTTTAAAATTCATTTACTATTTTTTATATGGCTAAAACTGCAGAATATTTAGACATTTATCATAAATTGTACTTTTGTCCAAAAATTCCGAAATTTACAAAGTATACCCTTGTTATATACATGTACTCCCAATAAAAATTACACCAATTTTAGAGTTAACTACAATGAGTTATAAGGGTTTACTTTTAAAATAGTCTTTTTCCATAAAATTCATAACTCTTAATCTATACATCTAACAATCATCATATTTGGACACAATCTAGAAAACCCATCAAATTATCATTTCAAATTTTTCCAAAATTTTTTAGGGTCAGACAAATTACAAAACTGCCCCTGACAGAAACCCCTTATTAATGGAAATATTATTCGTATGAACACGAATGATCATTTACCATACATGTTGTAATTTAAATAGACATGTTATTTCAACAGAATAATAAAGAATGGAACCAGGTAATGCGTAAACACACAGACAGGATATTTCGACAAAATAATAAAGAATTGAATAATAAAAGAATTCACCAGGCATGCGATTGATCGCACAGACATGTTATTCCAACAGAATACTAAATAACGGAACCAGGTCATGCGTGATACGCACCGACAGGATATTCCAACAGAATAATAAAAAACGGAACCAGGTCCGGCGTAAAATGCACAGACAGGATATTCCAACAGAATAATAGATAATAGAATAATAGAAGAATTTCACCATGTATGTAGTACTTCGCATAGACAGGTTATTCCAACATAATAATAAAGAATAGAATAATAAAAGAATTTCACCATGTATGCAGTACTTCGCATAGACAGGTTATTCCAACATAATAATAAAGAATGGAATAATAGAAGAATTTCACTATGTATACGGTAGTCTGCGTATACAAGTTATTCCAACAGAATAATTAATGAAGAATGGAATAACAGATGTTCTCTTCATGAATACGAACGAAATAATACCCCTTACTATAATAATAATAATAATAATAATAATAATAATAATAATAATAATAATAATAATAATAATATCCTTTACGAGTACGATAAATATATCCCCTACCTTAAAAAAAGTATTCTGACTGGTAGGGCGGGAATATACTTGAAGAAAACTTGCACTACGCTCAAAGCTTTCTTAAACTCTAAGGAAATACGCTCAAGATTATAGAAGAAGAACTCTCTGTATAGTTTTTCTCTCTAGAGTTTCAGCGAATTCGTAAGAAATAATGAAGGAATGAGTTTCTATTTATAGAAAAATGGACTGCATAGTAACTAACTCATGAACAGTCCAGATTGATTTACTTTAATCTGACGGTCCTTATTTAAAGCAAAATCTTTTAAATAAAATATAATATATTCTATTTATAATCTAATAAAACGAATAACTTTATAAAAGATTTTACTATGCAAATATTATTCAGGCACTATGTAAACACTGTGCATAATAAAATATTATATATTATAATTATTATCTAATAAAACAGATAACTTTATAAAAGTATTCTGTTTTATATAAAAAGATTTTACTATTAGCCTAATAAAACGAATAACTTTATAAAAGTATTATGTTTTTTATAAAAAGCTTTTCTGTTTTATTACATTAATAATACCAATAAAACAAAACTGAGTGACTTATCAGATAAGCATCAATAATTAATACCGTGTGCTACTATACAATCACGCTTATTACTGTACTTTTAACACCGGGTGTTTTAATAGTTAACGGTAAAACTTCCGCCGTTATTTTCATAAAAATATTTTTGTCGTTTTCTCAATCCGATAATAATTCTATTGTGGGGTCCACCAATGATTGTACCATCATACGGATATTCCCCGGCTAATCGAATATTCCCTGACACAATGAATATTTTATATCAACTTGTTTACTTTGCAACAAAAAAAATTTTCAAATATTATCCTTAACTTTAAAATTTTATCAATTTAACTATTTACCAAAATAGAAAAAATTTAATATTTTTATTTCATAAAATTCGGGGTCTCACAATCACCCTTCCTTATGAAATTTCACCCTCGAAATTTACGTACGTACCTGATATTCGAAGAGATGAGAATACCTTGCTATCTTTTCAGATTGTACCTTCCCGGTAATTTCCTCACTATCATGATTTTCCCATTTCTCATCTCTTGTATTTCAGATATCATTCTAGAATATAGCTTCAAAACAAAGGCTAATTGACATATCATAATTTGTCAACTTATCAAGTAAACAATTTCAGCTTAGGTAAGTCACACACTAGCGAAGTATATAACTCGTCTCTCCCCTCCTAGTTCTAGACTCTTATCTCCGCCAGCGATCATATCCCTAAGCTCTGATACCAAATGTGACTCCCCCAAAATTAGGTACACATCACCCATTCTGAGTCGCCAGATACATGGTACAAAATTCAAATACAACTTTATTTATACAACTGTTGAACTGTCATATAGAATACGACCACATTTAACTGTGAGTTTTAATACAATTATATGTAACTCTCATGGTACCTCAACCACAACCTTACAATTGTACTTTACATAAAAGTATAATCAAAAACTATTTTAGAAATTAAAATCTTTGGGAAGTGCTCAAGGAAACCTTTGTACATGGGAAGCCATGCGTCTAGGTTATAATAAATATCATATGTCCACAGAATTATCCTTGGTTGACCCAATAGACCACAAAAAAACGAGAATATTACTATCATCTTCTTTCCAATTATGAGTCTTCTCATGACATATAACTATTTTCGTTGTCTCCAAGTGAAAATTATATTTCACACAAACCCCAAGATCATATAGGTAGTGCTCGTAGGTATATTCAGCAAGTGGATGTGCACAACCATGTATTATGAGAACACGAGGTTGTATGTCATTAGACATCTTGTATAATAGTGGCAAAACACCCTTCCAAAGTTGGATTAACCTCACCCTATTTGATTCTCCAAATAAAACTACTAAATGATTTATAGAATACAACACACTTTTCTATACTATTTAGGGAGAACCTCCACAGCTAGAGACCATCGTTCTATTCCCTTGTTATCCCTACTTGACCCGGCAACACTCTTATTACCTGAAAGGAATTGTGAAGCAGAAGCGTGAGCACAACTAGCCCAGTAAAGAATATCATAACTAAAGCTAATTTACACTATCAATAGCCTTCATCATTAATAAATTAGAGATTTAGAATATATAGTAGATGAGAAAAGTTTTCAACCATAGTTGCAGCGGAACGAGAAATCCATTAGAAGAGTCAAATAAACCATCAGGTTTATTATCTTCTCCATGTTAAAAGTCCACCAATAATATTTTATCCCTGTAACATCAATCCACAATTCCTGTCCATAATCATATGAATAACTCATAATCATAATTGTGATTCCAAATTCCTCTTCGCACCCAGGACGAAGATAATTTTCATCACCTATCTTCACCTAAGACATGAAAAATCATGGTTATACCAAATCATAATTCATGTTCATAATCATACTAATAAATTCATCTTTGCACTACGGCCAAAGATATTCATTAACAATTCATCTTTGCACTACAAGCCAAAGACATACAACTGTATTTTAGAAAAGTCAAGTAGAGCATAATAGTTACTATCTTCTACAAATTAAAAGTGTATAACCAATATTTTATCGTTGAGACTCATCTTAATAAATAATCCACATTATCGAATTATCCATGCACTATGGCCAAGGATATTCGTTAGTATCACATCCATGAATTATCCATGCACTACGGCCTAAGATATTCATTATTATCACATCCATGAATTAATATTTCATCGCTGGGACTCAGCTCAATAATTAATCCACATCATCGAATCATCCCTGCACTACAGGCCAATGATATTCATTAGTATCACGACCACGAATTATCCATGCACTACGGGCCAAAGATAATTGTGTTTTCATCAACGGTCCTGATCATGCCATAAAATAATTCATCTTTGCACCCTTGGCCGAAGAGAATCCACAGCCATAATCATACCAAAAACTGTCCATCAATGCATTATGGGCCAATGAGGACTTTTTTCACATCATTTGTAACATTACGGTCATGATTATACCGAATAATCCATGGTCATAATCATACCAAGTCCATCTATGCACTACGACCAAAAATGACTTTCAACACAATATAAGCATGAGGATGATGACAATGATATAAGAATCAATCAAATGAGATAAAGGATAACTATTAAACATTTATAATACAATTTATCCAGCGTTCAATAATAACCAAATGTTATCAATCACTTAATAATCTCATAATCTAATATCATTAATATTATAATAATATTTTAATCATTTCCTAAACTTATAAATAATTTATTTCAATTGTTTACACTTTATCAAATTATGCATTTAATCATTCAAAAATGTCATACTCATAAGATTTCATCATCAATGATCAAATCCCTCATCAAAAATCTGCATATACCCTATACAGGATTCTTAAGCTATAAAATCCTATTTTCCATTTTTATTACTTCACATAACATATTTAATTCATTTACTCATAACTAGTTCATTTTCATGAAAAATACCAAATCAGTCCCAAAAATATTTCTTTTCTAGGATTTAGCAGAATATAGTCTCATCTTGAACATATATTTTTCTCAGAAATTTTAAAATTCATTTACTATTTTTCATATGGCTAAAACTGCCGAATATTTAGATATTTATCATAAATTGTACTTTTGTCCAAAAATTCTGAAATTTACAGGGTATACTCCTGTTATATACATGTAATCCCAATAACAATTTCACCAATTTTGGAGTTAATCACAAGGAGTTATAAGAGTTTACTTTTAGAATAGTTTTTTCCCATAAAATCCATAACTCTTAATCTATACATCCAAAAATCGTCATTTTTGGACACAATCTAGAAAACTCATCAAATTATCATTTCAAATTTTTCCAGAATATTTGAGGGTCAAAAAAATTACGAAACTGCCCCTGGAAGAAACCCCTTTTTAATGAAAATAATATTCGTATGAACACGAATGATCATTTACCATGCATGCGGTAATCTACATAGACATGTTATTTCAACAGAATAATAAAGAATGGAACCATGCCATGTGTAAATGTACAGACAGCATATTCCGACAGAATAATAAAGAATGGAATAATAAAAGAATTCACTAGGCATGCGATAGACCGCACATACCGGTTATTCAAATAGAATACTAAATAACGAAACCAGGTCAGGCATGATACGCACCGACAGGATATTCCAACAGAATAATAAATAACGAAACCAGGTCCGGCGTAAAACGCACAGACATGATATTCCAACAGAATAATAGAGAATGGAATAATAGAAAATTTTCACCATGTATGCAGTACTTCGCATAGACAGGTTATTCCAACATAATAATAAAGAATGGAATAATAAAGAATTTCACTATGTATGCAGTACTTCGCATAGACAAGTTATTCCAACATAATAATAAAGAATGAAATAATAGAAGAATTTCACCATGTGTACGGTAGTCTGCGTATACAGGTTATTCCAACAGAATAATGGAGAATGGAATAACAGAAGTTCTCTTCATGAATACGAATGAAATAATACCCCTTAATATAATAATAATAATAATAATAATAATAATAATAATAATAATAATAATATCCTTTACGAGTACGACAATTATATCCCCTACCTTAAAAAGAAAAGTATTCCGACTGGTAGGGCGAGAATATATGTAAGACCCCGAATTTTATGAAATAAAAATATTCAATTTTCTTATAATAACTATTCAGTAAATGGTTAAATTGATAAAAGGTTAAAGTTAAGGGTGATATATGAATTTTTTTAAAATACACAAGTGGTTATAAAATATTCATTGTTGTCGGGGAATGTTCGTTTGGTCGTGGAATATTCTTTCTGTCGGAGAATATTCGTACGACGGTGCAACCATTTGTGGGCCCCATAACGAATAACTGTCGGATGAAGAAAATGAAAAAAATTGAGTTTTTATAAATAACGGCGTAGTTGGAATACCCGGTGGTTAAAATACAATAATACGCGTTATTGAACAGTAGCACACGGTATTACACAGTATTTTTAAATTATTGATTCTTACGTAAGAAGGCACTACTCAATAATTGTTACAGTAATTATTGTTCAATATTTTATTTTATTGATTCAATAATTGATGCGTTGATATTTTATATTATTGTTGTTTCAATAATTATCATTGCACAATATTTCCCATTACCAAATCAATAATTCATATTATTTGAATAATATTATTAGATATCATTATTGGCAATGTCTAGAAAGTTCTGTCAAGGAGAGGTTTGGTCACCTAATTGCGCGCCAGTAAGGAGAAATTCTTATTGGAAAGCCCCCTCTTTCTTGGGAACAGCCTGGTTGTCATAAATGTGATTCTGTAATATTATTTGTGAATAGTTAATTATTGATTATATGATAAGGAAATATTTATTTTGATGTGGATATAAATGATGGATTTATTTATGTGGTTATAAATGAAAAAGAATTAATGTTGAGGTATTTTATTAGTATTTTTGTCGGAATGAAGGTATTAAAAATTAAACTAATATTTTTGAGATATATTGCGTGAGTTATAATTTTTAATTCGACCGTTGGATCGTTGTAATTTTTGGATATGTTATACATATATAAGTTGATTATATGTCCACAAATTTTGAACCGTTAAAAATGAACGTATGATTTGTTAAGAATTTTAAGAGGTGACTGGTTCAGAAATTGTTGAAGTATCCGAATTTAGCATTTTGGTAGAAAATTCTAGAATTGAGTGGGCCCCACTTATGATTGGTGAAGAAATGTGCTGAATTTTATTTCAAATATGGTGGGTGGAAATAGTAGCAGGTAAAGCCATCAGGTTGCAGGTCAAGTCTGCTAAAATTTTCCTATAAATAGAGGGCTAAGTTAGAATTGAAAATCACACCAGAAACATAATCTTTGTCTCATTCTCTCTCTAGATTATTGAGTGTATTTTATGAATATTTAGATACTTGGTAAGTTGATATTCATCAGTGCAAGTTTTCTTCAGCGTCATATCCGATATCCAGTCAGAAGTACTGCTCTTTTGAGGTAAGGGATAATAAGGGATTGTAAGGGATAGTAAAGGATTTTAAGGGTTATTATGTTTTTAATTTCGTACTTCTTTGACTTTCAGAAAATTCTGGAAAAAATTGAATGATATGTTGATGAGTATTATTGATTGTTTCCAAAAATGGTGATTTTTGGATGTATAGATTAAGAGTTATGAATTTTATGAGAAAATACTATTTTAAAAGTAACCGCTTATAACTCCTTATGGTTAACTCCAAAATTGATGAAATTTTTATTGGGAGTACATCTATATAATATCAGTGTACTTTGTGAATCTCGGAATTTTTGGATAAAAATACAATTTATGATAAATGTCTAAATATTCGGTGATTTTGGCCATATGAAAAATAGTAAATGAATTTTAAAAATTCTAAGAAAAATATATGTTCAATATGAGACTATATTCTGCTAAATCCCAGAAAAAAAATATTTTTGAAATGGATTTGGTATTTTTCATGAAAATGGACTAGTTATAAATAAATGAGTTAAATATGTTATGTAAAAGAAGAAAATTGGAAAATATGATTTTATGGCTTGAGAATCATATATGTGGTATATGCAGATTTTTGATGAGGGTTTTGGTTATTGGTGAGGAAATCTTATAAGTTTGGCATTTTATGATGATTAAATGCATTATTTAGTAAAGTTTAAACAATTAAAATAAATTGTTTATAAGTTTAAGAAATGTTATTCTTTCAATATCATTATACCGAAATGTTGGTATGGACTTTTTATCAAATTTGGAACTTTTTGTGTCAAGGTTACTATTCATGAGTTACTATTCACGAGTTACTATTCATGGGTACTATTCACTATAAAATTGGTTTCTTTTTCTAACCAAATTATAGTTAATTTATGAATATTACTCTGGAGATTAAAACTATATATTGATTTTATTGATTTTATTATCATTTATAATATTTTTATAACCCTGATGTTGAAATTCTATTTCACTAGAGTGTAAAGATGAGTAGATTATTGGTATGATCATGACTAGGGTTCTCTTTGGCCAGTAGTGAAAAGTTGAATTGTGACTGGTATGATCATGACCATTGAATTTATAATTGAATATCTTTAGCTTAAGTGCAAAGGTGAATTGATCAACATGGTTATAATTATTTTTTATATAAATTCTGAAATGATTATATATTTCTTTGAGATATTAATAAATTTGGTCTGTAATGTAAATATGAACTGTTGATGAATATAATTGGCTTGTAGTGCAAATATAAACTGTTGAGGAATATCCTTGGCCTGTAGTGCAAAGATGAATTATTGATGAATATCTTTGGCCAGTAGTGCAAAGATGAATTGTTATTGAATATCTTTGGCCCGTAGTGCAAAGATGACCTGTTGTTGAATATCTTTGGCCAGTGGTGCGAAGATGAACTATGGATGAATATCTTTGGCCCGTAGTGCAAAGATGAATTTATTAGTATGATTATGAACAGGAACTGTGATTTGGTATAATCATGATCTTTGATGTTTCAGGTAAAGACATGTGATGAAAATTATATTCGTCCTGGGTACGAAGAGGAATTTAGAATCACAATTATGATTATGAGATATTCATATAATTGTGGAAAAGAATTGTTGATTGATGTTACAGGGATAAAACATTGTTGATGGACTTTTAACATGGAGAAGATAATAGACTGTATTGTCTATTTGACTCTTCTAATGGATTGCTCGTTCCGCTGCAACTATGGTTGAAATTTTTATCATCTACCATATGTTCTAAGTCTCTGATATGTTATTGATGAAGGCTATTGATAATTTAATTATCTTTAGTCATGATATTCTTTACTGAGCTAGTTGTGCTCACCCTTTTGCTTCACAATTCCTTTCAGGTAATAAAAGTGTAGCTGGGTCGAGCGGGGGTAACAAGGGAATAGAACGGAGGTCTCTAGCTGTGGAGTTCTCCCTAAACAGTATAGACAAGTTTGTTGTATACATATTTTAGTAGTTATATTTGGTGAATCATATAGGGAGAGGCGAACCCAACGTTGGAAGGGTATTTTGCCACTATCATACAAGATGTCTAATGACATACAACCTCGTGTTATCATAAGATAGGGTTGTGCTCATCCACTTGCTGAGTATATTTACGAGCACTACCTATATAATCTTGGTGTTTGTTTGAAGTATAATTCTCAATTTGAGACAGTGGAGATAATGATAAGTCAAGAGAAGACTCACCATTGGGAAGAATATGATAGTAATCTTCTCGTTTTTCTTTGGGGTCTATTGGGTTAACCAAGGATAATTCTGTGGCCATATGATATCTATCATAACCTAGAAGCATGGCCTCCCACGTACGAAGGTTTTCTTGTGCACTTCCCAAAGATTCTAATTTCTGAAACAGTTTTTGACTATACATTTATGTAAGGTGTCATTGTGACGTGATATCCAAGGTTGGGATGAGAGTCACAGTTGGTATATATATTTGTATCCAAACTCATAGTATATGTGTTTTTGTATTTTGCACGTCAATTGTTATAATAAAGTTGTAGTTGTTTTCTGTACCATGTATTTGGCGACTCAGAATGGGTTGGATGGAATGGACCTATTTTGGGGTTGTCACAATATACTTGAAGAAAACTTGCACTACGCTCAAAGCTTTCTTAAACTCTAAAGCAATACGCTCAAAATTATAGAAGAAGAACTCTCTCTATAGTTTCTCTCTCTAGAGTTTCAGTGAATTCGTAAGAAATAATGAAGGAATGAGCTACTATTTATAGAAAAATGCACTGCATAGTAACTAACTCATGAACGGTCCAGATTGATTTACTTTAATCTGACGGTCCATATTTAAATCAAAATCTTTTAAATAAAATATAATATATTCTATTTATAATCTAATAAAACGAATAATTTTATAAAAGATTTTACTATGCAAACACTATGCAGGCACTATACAAATACTATGCATGACAAAATATAATATATTCTAATTATTGTCTAATAAAACAGATAACTTTATAAAAGTATTCTGTTTTATATAAAAAGATTTTACTATTAGCCTAATAAAACGAATAACTTTATAAAAGTATTCTGTTTTATATAAAAAGCTTTTCTGTTTTGTTACATTAATAATACTAATAAAATAAAACTGAGTGACTTCTCACGTAAGCATCAATAATCAATACCGTGTGCTACTATGTAACCACGCATATTACTGTACTTTTAACACCGGGTGTTTCAACAGTTAACGATAAAACTTCCGCCATTATTTTCATAAAGTATTTTTGTCATTTTCTAAATCTGACAATAATTCCGTTGTGGGGTCGACCAATGATTATGCCGTTATACGAATATTTCCTGTTAAAATAAATATTCCCCGACCAATCGAATATTATATAACAACTTGCGTACTTTAAAAATTTATAAATATTACCCACAAATATAATATTATATCAAATCCACACCATAATATTTAAAAAAAATATATTTATAAATTTAAATCTTTATTCTTAAAATTTGGGGTCTCATAATCTCCCCTCCTTATGAATACCTTGACTTCATTTCAGATTCTAACTCTTGAGGTATAACCTTTGAGAGTTGAATACGATCCTTCTTATCCAAGATTTTAACACGTATCTCCTCATACGTTAAATCTTTTGCTATCTCGTCTAGTTCTAATTTAATAATCTGGTTCGGGTCGTCCACATAATTACGTAACATCGATACGTAAAAAACGTTATGAACACGCGACATACTTGGCGATAAAACTAGTCTATAGGCCACAGTTCCTACTTAAACCTTCTTCTTCACATTCATCAGCTCCGAGTGTGTAGCTTGAGCGGCCTTTAACTTTATCGATTAAAGTCGATTCTACTCGTATATTTGATATCACCACGTGGGTCTTTAGAGTCTTTAACTCTATCTCCATCATTTGTAAGTTATACGAAATGGGTCTTTGTGTTAACAACATCGCACTCCTAAACGCTTACGATCTTCTACTCAACGCGTCAGCTACCACGTTCGCTTTTTCCACAATGATATTGAATGGTACGATCGAAATCTTCAATAGCTCGAGCCAACGTCTTTGGCACATTACACGTTCATTTTGGGTGAAGAAAATATTTGAGGGTTTTAGGAATGGGTTTTGTACCGGGGTCAATACAAATATCAATTTCACGCTCTAGGGGTAGACTAAGATGTCTTCAAGAATACGTCAGGAAATTTGTTAACAGTAGAAATATCATTCAAAACTATGACTCTTATCCAAGACTTGGATAGCACGTCACATTAATACCTATCAACTTGTCATCGTCATTCATGACGTCGCCTACAGAAAGTCTGGCTTCGGTGCATTCCACACAAGGAAGTCACCAGAGAAAGGCTCGACTACAATGATTGACTTTAGTGGTTTGGTTTCATGATTTCGCATAATGGGTTGGTTAGGATTATGAAAGCTAACAACCTTACGAAAAACATGATGAGTAGTTAACCAATCGATTCCTAAAATCACATCAAAGGCAAGTATTTTCAAAGAGATAAGATCGACAGGTAACGTGAAAGTGTCAATTTGAATCAACAAGATCTATAAACAGTGTAGGTAACGAAGGTTTCTAATATCGAAGTTTCAACCAATAAGTCAAAGTCTAATTTCTCTGAAGTAAAATTTAAACGTTGAGCGCAAGCAAAAGAGATAAAAAAATGGGTAGAACCGACATCTAATAAGGTATAGACTTTACAAGAATTTATAATTAACTAACCCGTGATAACTTCATTCGTTTTCCTCATCACAAAAAAATGCTCTCTTTTAAACTATCGATTTTGACTTGTATGGGACATTCTTTGGCATCACCATCCCAGCTAGACTTGACTTTGCTATAAAGGACATTCCACCATTAATTTCTTCGTCGCATTCCTGATCTATGATTTGAATCATTACTCTCTGATCCATATTGAATTGGGGTTGACCGCTCTGCACAGGGTAATTCCGAAATCGATGTTGGATTCTACCAATTGCTGTCCAAAAAGCAAAATCTATTTCATCTATTTTGGCTTTACTAGATCAGACGTCATTTTTTTTACAATATCAACGTGTCATGCGGCTTTTACCCATGCATCCTCCATTCTCATTCGTTTAGTTGTTTCTTTTTTCATCAGAACATTGATCATAGCATTATTAGATTCCAACTCTAATATCTTATATTCTGACAAAGAGTGCTTTTGTTCAAGTATCGCACATCAGGTAACACAATTTTGAATTGTTACATCTCTTTGTTCCACAACCGCCTGTCGTTCTTCAGCCTGCTCTTCTAACTCTTGAATACGATTTTGTAATTCTAAATTTCGATCATAAAATTCTTCTAATAAATTCTCCCCAGGTTCCTCTTCTTCCTCTTTTTCCTCACTCTCAGCTGCTTCCTCTGCGACTAGCTCAGGTGCAATTATTAGTTCTTCACTCACCACGTAGATATCTCTAATTTCTTCTTCATCTGATATCAAATTAACATGGTTGGTGATTAAAGGTGTCTCAACGGTCTCAGTCACTCCATTGTTAACATTTTCAGCTGCCATTTCAAACACTGCCACAAAACAAGAGTTAATTAATATGTCACATATTATCCCTATACTCTGACCGACCAATTAAATACCAAATAAACTTAGGTAGGTCATACTAGCGAAGGAATTCCTCGTCTCTCCCCTCCTAGTTCTTGTCTCACATCTCAGCCAGGGATCATATCCCTAAGCTTTGATACCAACTGTGACGCACCCAAAACAGGTATACATCACCCATCTTGAGTCGCCAAATACATGGTACAAAATTCAAATACAACTTAATAATACAACTGTCGTGTAAAGTACGACAAAATATAAGTTGGGAGTTTCAACACGAATATTATCTTCTAGACAATATACAAACTCAAATTCAATATTATTACAATTATTATCATACTATTTCACAGAATAGTGAGGACTACTAAAGTCATTTATCCTGGACCATCACTCTAGTCCCCGACTCGTCCCAGCTACGTTCTCATTTCCTGAAGAGAACAGTGAAAGAAGGATGAGCTCAACTAGTACAGTAAGAAATATTATGACTAATATAATGCATAATAATTTATCGTTAGCCTTTAACAGTGTTAAACTGATAAAATATAATAAACATCAAGTTTAACTGCAGCGGAATAAGCAATCCATTAGAAGAGTCAAGTAGAGAATAAAATCTACTATCTTCTATGATTTAAAAGGTTTTTCATCACTTTTATCGCTGAGACTCAGCTTAATAAATAAACCACATCATCCCTGCACTACGGCCAATGATATTCATTAGTATCACGACCACAAATTATCCATGCACTACTGGCCAAGGATATTCGTGTATTCATCAATGGTCATGATCATGCCAACAACTGTCCATCAATGCACTACGGCCAATGAGAATTTTTACCACATCATTTGAAACATTACTGTCATGATTATACCGATTAATCTTTGGTCATAATCATACCAAGTCCATCTATGCACTACAGGCCACAGATGATTTTCAATATAATATAAACATGAGGATGATGACAATGATATAAGAATTCAATAAAATAAGTTCAAGAATTAATTTATCAAGGAACCAATAACGTCCAAATTGTCAACATGATACTTCTTTGTGGAGTAAAATTTAAGAATGCTCAGAAGAATATTTCTATGAAAAGATACTGGATGAAGCACAAATATCAAGGATATTCCACTAATTTCATGGAGTATAGAAGTCAAAGCTTTAACTAACTGAGTATAAGAGAATATATGAAACTGTAAATGGATTTTCGTCTGCCATGTGATAATCCACTTAGACAGATCATTTCCATAATTTAATAAGAAATGAATACAAAGGATCATTCACCATGCATGTGATAATCCACATAGACACGTTATTCCAACAAAATAATAAAGAATGGAATAACAGAAGAAATCACCATGCATGCGATAGACCGCACAGATAGGTTATTCCAACAGAATAATAAAGAATGAAACCAAGTCATGTGTAATCCGCACAGACAGAATGTTCCAACAGAATAATAAAGATCGGAACCAGGTCATGCGTAAACCGCACAGATAGGATGTTCCAATAGAATAATAAAGAATAAAACCAGGTCATGCATAAACGCATAGACAGGATGTTCCAACAGAATAATAAAGAATAGAATAACAACAGAATTCACCAGGCATGCGATAGACCGCACAGACAGGTTATTCGAACAAAATAATATAGAATTGAATAACAGAAGAATTTCACCATATATGCGGTACTTTGCATAGACAGGTTATTCCAACATAATGATAAAGAATGAAATAACAGAAGTTCTCTTCATGAAGACGAAAGAAATAATACCCCTTACGAGTACAACAAATAATATCCCTTACCTTAGAAGAAACTAGATATAGGAGTAGTGAAGTAACAAAATACTTTTATTCTTTCTCTCTATAGTTTCAGTGAATTCGTAAGAAATAATGAAGGAATGAGCTTCTATTTATAGGAGAATGGACTGAATAGTAACTAATTCATTAATGGTCCAGATTAATTTACTTTTAAACGGACGGTCCATATTTATTTACTATGCAGTATTAATAAAATATTCTAATAAAACAAAATCTTTTAAATAAAATATAATATATTCTATTTATAATCTAATAAAATGAATAATTTTAAAAAAGTATTCTGGTTTATATAAAAATATTTTACTATGCAAATACTATGCAGGCACTACGCAAACACAATGCATAATAGAATATTATATATTCTATTTATAGTCTAATAAAACAAATAACTTTATAAAAGTATTCTGTTTTATATAAAAAGATTTTACTATGCAAACACTACGCAGACACTATACAAACACTATACATAATAGAAAATCATATATTCTATTTATAGTCTAATAAAACAAATAACTTTATAAAAATATTTTGTTTTATATCAAAAAGTTTTCTGTTTTATTATATTTATAATAATAATAATAAAACAAAACTTATCACCTTTATTATAATTCATAATATTAATCGACCAGGTCATTCCCAGGAAAGAGGGGACTTTCCAATAAGGATTTCTTCTTATTGGCGCGCAATTAGGTGACCAAACCTCTCCTTGACAGAACTTCAAGACATCGTTAATATTGCAAATAATAATATTAATAACTTTGTCGTCTCAATTATTGATTTAATAATATATAAAATATTGACAATAATTGAATCAAATAACGTGATATACTATACAGCAATCAATGTAACAATAATTGAACAAAACTGACTGACTTCTCACGTAAGCATCAATAATCAATACCGTGTGTTACTATGCAACCACGCGTATTACTGTACTTTTAACACCGGGTCTTTCAACAGTTAACGGTAAAACTTCCGTCGTTATTTTCATAAAGTATTTTTGTCGTTTTCTCAATCCGATAATAATTCCATTGCGGGGTCTACCAATGATTGTGCCGTTGTACGAATATTCCCTATTAAAATGAATATTCCCCGACCAATCGAATATTATATAATAACTTGTGTACTTTGAAAAATTTATAAATATTACCCACAACTATAGTATTATATCAAATCCACACCATAATATTTTAAAAAAAAATATTTCGATAAATTTAAATCTTTATTCATAAAATTTGGGGTCTCACAATCATGTTTTTAAAGAATGATAACATCTAATATGAAATCTTGAACTTGAACAATAATAAACAAGATATAATAAAGAACTTTCCTCGTGCGTAGGCTAAACGATTACTACTCCCGTTCACCACAAATCCTACACATATACCATATGTATTCACGACATTCATTAGTTACATTAATACTAACCTTATAGGTTTAGTTCCCTCTTTTAATACAACTTGTTATCTTGGTTCAAATATATAAAACTGAAATCTCAAATCTTAAGTTTAAACAACATCATATCATCTCATGGACATTATTTTTTTTAACGTGGTTTAACTAGTTACAAAACATAGCAGTTATGACGCCCCCAAAACATGCATACATCACCCATTCTGAGTCACCAAATACATGGTACAAAATACAAATACAAACTTCATTTATACAACTATTGAACTGTCGTGCAGAGTACGACAACAGATAAGCTGTGAGTTTTAATACAAATATATGCAACTCACATGGTGCCTCGACTACCACACCTTACAATGATACTTTACATCAAATTACAGTCAATAACTATTTTAGAAATTAAAATACTCAAGGAAACCTTCGTACATGGGAGGCCATGCGTCAAGGTTATGATAGATATCATATGCCCACAGGATTATCCTTGGTTGACCCAATAGTCCCCAAAGAAAAACAAGAAGATTGATATCATCTTCTTTTAAATGGCGAGTCTTCTCTTGACTTATAATTATCTCCATTGTCTCCAATTAAGAATCATATTTCAAACAAACCCCAAGATTATATAGGTAGTGCTCATAGATATACTCAGCAAGTGGATGTGTACAACCCTATCTTATGATAACACGAGGTTGTATGTCATTTGACATCTTGTATGATAGTGGCAAAACACCCTTCCAAAGTTGGGTTCACCTCACCCTATTCGGTTAACCAAAATTAAATATCAAATGACGTATACAATACGACACACTTATCTAAAGTTCTCAATAAATTTTTTCCATACTATTTAGGGAGAACCTCAACAGCTATAGACCACCGTTCTATTCTCATGTTACCCCCGACTCGTCCCAACTATATTCTCATTTCCTGAAGAGAACAATGAAAGCAAAAGGGTGAGCTCAACTAGCCCAGTAAAAAATATTATGACTAAGATAATGCAGAATAAATTATCGTTAGCCTTCAACACTGTTAAATTGATACAATATAACAAACATCAAGTTTAACTGCAACGGAACAAGCAATCCATTAGAAGAGCCAAGTAGAGAATACAATCTACTATCTTCTATGATTTAAAAGATTTATCAACAATTTTATCGCCGAGACTCAGCTTAATAAATAATCCACATCATTAAATCATCCCTGCACTACAGGCCAAGGATATTCTTTAGTATCACGACCACGAATTATCCATGCAATATGGGCCAAAGATAATCATTTTTTTCATCAACGGTCCTGATCATGCCATAAAACAATTCATCTTTGCACCCTTGGCCGAAGAGAATCCATAGCCATAATCATACCAAAAACTGTCCATCAATGCACTACGGGCCAATGAGGACTTTTTCCATATCATTTGTAACATTACGGTCATGATTATATCGAATAATCCCTGGTCATAATCATACCAAGTCCATCTATGCACTATAGGCCACAGATGACTTTCAACATAATATAAGCATGAGGATGATGACAATTCAATAAATCAAGTTCAAGAATAAATTTTAAAGATTTATAAATTAATTTATCCAGGAACCAATAACGTCCAAATTGTTAACATGATACTAATTTGTGGAGTAAAATTCAAGAATGCTCAGAAAATGTTTCCATGAAAAGATATTGGATGAAACGCAAATATCTAGGATATTCTACTAATTTCATAGAGCATAGAAGCCAAAACTTTAACCAACTAAGTATAGTCGAATATATGAAACTGCAAATGGATTTTCGCCCACCATGCGGTAATCAACGTAGACATATAATTTTAACAGAATAATAAAGAATTGAAATAACAGAAGAATTCAACAGGCGTGCGCAATTCGCACAGACAGATTATTTCAACAGAATAATAAACAATGGAACTATGTCATGTGTAACCCGCACAGACAGGATATTCCAACAGAATAATAAAGAATGAAACCAAGTCATCCGTAATCCGCACAGACAGGATATTCCAACAGAATAATAAAGAATGGAATAACAACCCTTACGAGTATTGAAAGAAAATAACTCTCTTCATGAATACGAAAGAATAATACCCCTTACCTTAAAAGAAGAGTATTCCGACGGTAGGGCGGGGATATACTTGAAGAAAATTTGCATTATTTTCTACGCTAAAAGCTTTCTTAAACTTTAAAGAAATACGCTCAAGATTATAGAAGAAGAATTCTCTGAATTTATGGTGTGATTTTCAATTCTAACTAAGCATCCTATTTATAGTAGAATGGAAAGGATACTATGTTGCACTATGCAATAAAATATAATATATTCTATTTATAATCAAATAAAATAAAACTTTATAAAAAGTATTCTGTTTTATATAAAAAGTTTTTACTGTGCAAACACTATGCATGCACTATGCATAATAAAATATAATATATTTAATTTAAAATCTAATAAAACAAATAACTTTATAAAAGTATTTTGTTTTATATAAAAAAAATTTACTATGCAAATACTATGCAGACACTATTCAAATACTATGCATAATAAAATATAATATATTTTATTTAAAATCTAATAAAATAAATAACTTTATAAAAGTATTCTATTTTATATAAAAAAATTTTACTATGCAAATACTATGCAAGAACTATGCAAACACTATGCATAATAAAATATAATATATTTTATTTATAATCAAATAAAACAAAACTTTATAAAAAATATTCTGTTTTATGTAAAAAGTTGTCTGTTTTATTACATTTATAATAATAATAAAAGAAAATTTATCACCATTAATATAATTCACAATATTAATCGACCAAGTCGTTCCCAGGAAAGAGGGGGCTTTCTAATAAGGATTTCTCCCTATTAGCGCGTAATTAGGTGACCAAACCTCTCCTTGACAGAACTTTTAGACATCGTTAATATTGCAAATAATAATATTAATAACTTTATCATCTCAATTATTGATTTAATAATATATAAAATATTGACAATAATTAAATCAAATAACGTGAGATACTATGCAACAATTACTGTAGCAATAATTGAACAAAACTGAGTGACTTCTCACGTAAGCATCAATAATCAATGCCATGTGCTACTATGCAACCACACATATTACTGTACTTTTACTACCGAGTAGTTGAACAGTTTTAACGATAAAACTTTCGCCGTTATTTTCATAAAAATATTTTTGTCATTTTCTCAATCGGACAATAATTCTGTTGTGGGGTCCACCAATGATTGTACCGTCGTACGGATATTTCCCGACAAAAAGAATATTCTCTGACCAATCGAATATTATACAACAACTTGCATACTTTTCAAAACTTATAAATATTACCCACAACTATAACATTATCTCAAATCCACACCATAATTTTAAAAAAAAAATATTTCGAGAAAATTAAATCTTTATTCGTAAAATTTGGGATTTTACAATCTCCCCTCCTAATGAAATTTCGTCCTTAAAATTTACGTATGTACCTGGTATGCCGAAGAGATGAGGATACCTTGACTTCATTTCAGATTCTAACTCTTGAGGTATAACCTTTAAGTGTCAAATAAGATTCTTCTTATCCAAGATTTTAACACGTATCTCCTTATATGTTAAATCTTCTGCTATCTTGTCTAGTTCTAATTTAATAATGTGGTTCAGGTCATCCATATATTTACGTAATATAGATACGTAAAATGTTATGAACACGCGACATACTTGGCGGTAAAACGAGTCTATAGGATACAGTTCCTACTCGATCAAGGATTTCAAATGGGCTAATTAAATTGAGGGTTGAGATTTCCTCTCTTTGTCGATTCTTGCTTCTAGAATAACGCCCTCTTGAACCTTCTTCTTCACATTCATCATCTTTGAGTATGTAGCTTGAGCGGCTTTAACTTTATCGATTAAAATCGGTTCTAATCTTATATTCGTTATCTTCACGTAGGTTTGTATATTCGCATTCATAGACGCATACAATCTTCTACTCAACGCGTCATCTACCACATTTACTTTTCCACGATGGTATTGAATGGTATTATCTAATCTTCAATAGCTCGAGCCAACTTCTTTGGCGCATTATACGTTCGTTTTGGTTGAAGAAATATTTAAGGGTTGAAAAAATGGGTTTTGTACTGGGGTTAATACAAAATTCAATTTCACGCTCTAGGGGTAGGCTAAGAAGTCTTCAAGAATACGTCAGGAAATTTATTAAGAATAGAAATATCATTCAAAACTGTGACCCTCATCCAAGACTTAGATAACACGTCACATTGATACCTATCAACTTGCCACCGTTATTCACGACGTCTTCTACGGAAAGTCTGGCTTCGGTGCATTCCACACAAGGAAGTCACCAGATAAAGGCTCGGGGCTCTTTACTTATGGTTTGATATGACAATGATTGACTTTAGTGGTTTGGTTGCTTATAATAGGTTGTTTAGGAATATAAAAGCTAACAACCTTACGAAAATAATCAATTTTAGCACGATGAGTAGTTAACCAGTCGATTTCTAAAATCATGTCAAAGGCAAGTAATTTTAAAAAGATAAGATCGACAGGTAACGTGAAAGTGTTGACTTGAATCAAACAAGATTTATACATAGTGGAGGTAACGAAGGTTTCTCCCAACAGAGTTTCAACAGATAAATCAAAGTCTAATCTCTCCGGAGTCAAATTTAAACGTTGAGCGCAAGCAAGAGAGATAAAAAAATGGGTAGAACAGGTATCTAACAAGGTATAGACTTCGTAAAAATTTATAATTAACTAATCCGTGCTAACTTCATTCGGGTTACTCGCTTTTTGAGAAGTCACAAAAAATGCTCTTCCTGAAACCACCGACTTTGTTTTGTTCGTATCCGCCTTTGGTGCCACCATCCCAACTGGACTTGATTTCACTACACAACAAAATCGAGCTAGGTGACCTTCTTTTCCACAACTAAAATATACCTTGCTTTTTTTTCGGATTGTACCTTCCCGATTATTTCCTCTCTATCATGATTTTTCCATTTTTCATCTCCTGTATTTCAGATATCATTCTAGAATATAGTTTCAAAATAAGGGTTAATTGATATATCACATATTATTCCTATACTCTGACCGACCAATTAAATACCAAATAAACTTAGGTAGGTCATACTAGCGAAGGAATTCCCCGTCTCTCCCCTCCTAGTTTTTGTCTCACATCTCAGCCAGGGATCATATCCCTAAGCTTTGATACCAACTGTGACGCCCCCAAAACAGGTATACATCACCCATTCTGAGTCGCCAAATACATGGTACATAATACAAATACAAACTTTATTTATACAACTATTGAACTGTCGTGCAGAGTACGACAACAGATAAGCTGTGAGTTTTAATACAAATATATGTAACTCACATGGTGCCTCGACTACCACAATGTACAATGGTACTTTACATAAAAGTACAGTCAATAACTATTTTAGAAATTAAAATATTTGGAAAATACTCAAGGAAACCTTCGTACATGGGAGGCCATGTGTCTAGGTTATGATAGATATCATAAGCCCACAGAATTATCCTTGGTTGACCCAATAGTCCCCAAAGCAAAACAAGAAGATCGATATCATCTTCTTTCCAATAGTGAGTCTTCTCTTGACTTATAAGTATCTCCATTGTCTCCAATTGATAATTATATTTCAAACAAACTCCAAGATTATATAGGCAGTGCTCGTAGATATACTCAGCAAGTGGATGTGCAAAACCCTATCTTATGATAACACAAGGTTGTATGTCATTAGACATCTTGTATGATAGTGGCAAAACATCCTTCCAAAGTTGGGTTCACCTCACCCTATTCGGTTCACCAAAATTAAATATCAAATGACGTATACAATACGACACACTTATCTAAAGTTCTCAATAAAATTATTTCCATACTATTTAGAGAGAACCTCAACAGCTATAGACCACTGTTCTATTCTCCTGTTACCCTCGGATCGTCCCAGCTATATTCTCATTTCCTGAAAAGAACAATGAAAGCAAAAGGGTGAGCTCAACTAGCCCAATAAGAAATATTTTGACTAAGATAATGCAGAATAAATTATCTTTAGCCTTCAACAGTGTTAAACTGATACAATATAACAAACATCAAGTTTAAGTGCAGCGAAATAAGCAATCCATTAGAAGAGTCAAGTAGAGAATAAAATCTACTATCTTATATGATTTAAAAGATTTATCAACAATTTTATCACTGAGACTCAACTTAATAAATAATCCACATCATTAAATCATCCCTGCACTACAGGCCAAGGATATTATTTAGTATCACGACCATGAATTATCCATGCACTACGGGCCAAAGATAATCATGTTTTCATCAACGGTCTTGATCATGCCATAAAACAATTCATTTTTGCAACCTTGGCCGAAGAGAATCCATAGCCATAATCATACCAAAAACTTTCCATGAATGCATTACGGGCCAATGAGGACTTTTTCCACATCATTTATAAAATTACGGTCATGATTATACCGAATAATCCCTGGTCATAATCATACCAAGTCAATCTATGCTCAACAGGCTACAGATGACTTTCAACATAATATAAGCATGAGGATGATGACAATTCAATAAAACAAGTTCAAGAATAAATTTTAAAGATTTATAAATTAATTTATCCAGGAACCAATAACGTCCAAATTGTTAACATGATACTGCTTTTGTGAAGTAAATTTCAAGAATTCTCAGAAGAATATTTCCATGAAAATATACTGGATGAAATGAAAATATCTAGGATATTCTACTAATTTCATGGAGCATAGAAGCCAAAACTTTAACCAACTGAGTATAATAGAATATATGAAATTGTAAATGGATTTTCGCCCGCCATGCGGTAATCCACGTAGACAGATCATTTCAACAGAATAATAAAGAATGGAAATAACATAAGAATTCACCAGGCGTGTATAATCCGCACAGACAGATTATTCCAATATAATAATAATAAAGAATGGAACCATGTAATGCTTAATCCGCACATACAGGATATTCCAACAGAATAATAAAGAATGGAATAACAACCCTTATGAGTATTGAAAGAAAATAACTCTCTTCATGAATACGAAAGAATAATACCCCTTACCTTAAAAGAAGAGTATTCCGACGGTAGGGCGGAGATATACTTGAAGAAAACTTGCACTATTTTCTACGCTCAAAGCTTTCTTAAACTCTAAAGAAATACGTTCAAGATTATAGAAGAAGAATTCTTTGAATTTCTGGTGTGATTTTCAATTCTAACTAAGCATCCTATTTATAGGAGAATAGAAAGGATACTATGCTGCACTATGCAATAAAATATAATATATTCTATTTATAATCAAATAAAATAAAATTTTATAAAAAGTATTCTGTTTTATATAAAAAGTTTTTATTATGAAAACACTATGTAGGCACTATGCAAACACTATGCATAGTAAAATATAATATATTTTATTTAAAATCTAATAAAATAAATAACTTTATAAAAGTATTCTGTTTTATATAAAAAAATTTAATATGCAAACACTATGTAGGCACTATGCAAACACTATGCATAATAAAATATAATAAATTTTATTTAAAATCTAATAAAATAAATAACTTTATAAAAGTATTCTATTTTATACAAAAAGATTTTACTATGAAAATACTATGCAAGCATTATACAAACACTATGTATAATAAAATATAATATATTCTATTTATAATCAAATAAAACAAAACTTTATAAAAAATATTCTGTTTTATATAAAAAGTTTTTTGTTTTATTATATTTATAATAATAATAAAATAAAATTTATCACCATTATTATATATCACAATATTAATCGATCAGGTCCTTCCAAGGAAAGAGTGAGCTTTCTAATAAGGATTTCTCCCTATTGGCGCGCAATTAGGTGAAAAAATCTCTCCTTGACAGAATTTCTAGACATCGTTACTATTGTAAATAATAATATTAATAATTTTGTCGTCTCAATTATTGATTTAATAATAAATAAAATATTGACAATAATTGAATCAAATAACGTGAGATACTATGCAGCAATTACTGTAGCAATATTTGAACAAAACTGAGTGACTTCTCACGTAAGCATCAATAATCAATACTGTGTGCTACTATGCAACCACGCGTATTACTGTACTTTTACTACCGAGTAGTTCAACAGTTTTAACGGTAAAACTTCCGCTGTTATTTTCATTAAAATATTTTTGTTATTTTCTCAATCCGACAATAATTTCGTTGTGGGGTCCACCAATAATTATTCCGTCGTATGGATATTCCCCGACAAAAAGAATATTCTCCGACCAATCGAATATTATACAACAACTTGCATACTTTTCAAAATTTATAAATATTACCCACAACTATAACATTATCTCAAATCCACACCATAATTTAAAAAAAAAAAAAATTCGAGAAAATTATTTCTTTATTCGTAAAATTTTACTATTCACTCGGGATACTATTCATGATAAAAATTGATTTCTTTTCTGTCCTAATTATTTTTGATACAATATTATTCTTGAATTTTACTTCACAAAGCAGTATCATGTTGACAATTTCGACTTTATTGAATTCTGGATAAATTGATTTATAAATGTTTAAAATTTATCATTTGCTTTTATTTAATTGAATTCTTATACCATTGTCATCATCCTCATGCTTATATTGTGATAAAAGGCATCTTTGGCCCGTAATGCATAGATGGTCTGTTGATTGGTATTATTATGACAAGGGATTATTCGATATAATCATGACATGTAATGTTACAAATGATGTGGTAAAAATTGTAAGAGGACTTTTTGAATAAAGATGAATTTTTTTATATTTATCCTTTTTGAATATTATGTAATAAATTTAATATAATGTTATAGTTGTGGGTAGTATTATAAATTCTTTAAAGTATGCAAGTTGTTATATTATATTCGATTGGTCGGAGAATATTCGTTTTAGCAGTGAATATTCGTACAACGGCGCAATCATTGGTGGACCCCACAACAGAATTATTGTGGGATTGAGAAAACGACAAAAGTATTTTTATAAAAATAACGGCGGAAGTTTTACCGTTGATACTGTTGAACTACTCGGTTGTAAAAATATAGTAATACTCGTGGTTGCATAGTAGCACGCGGTATTGATTATTGATGCTTACGTGATAAGTCATTCAGTCTTGTTCAATTATTGATATAGTAATTGTTGCATAGTATCTCACGTTATTTGATTCAATTATTGTTGATATTTTATATATTGTTAAAATCAATAATTGAGATGACAAAGTTATTAATATTATTATTTGCAATATTAACGATGTCTAGAAGTTCTGTCAAGGAGAGGTTTGGTCACCTAATTGCGCGCCAATAGGGAAAAATCCTTATTGGAAAGTCCCCTCTTTCTTGGGAACGACCTGGTCGATTAATATTGTGAATTATAATAAAGATGATAAATGTTGTTAAAATTATTAAGGTGATTTTTATAAAGTTTGCTTATTTTATGGATTCCTATTTATCCATTTTTCAAAATATTCGATAGAAAATTTTTATAAAGTGGGGCCCACATGTGGGGACCACATATGGGGCCCACATGTGATGTATGAAATCTAAAAATTGGGTGGGGATTTGCTATTCACGTAGAGGGAGTATAAAAATTATTATTATTATATATATATATATATATATATATATATATATATATATATATATATATATATTTGATAGTGGATTTTGGGTGGAGGAAAGTTGTATTATTTTATATATATATATTTGATAGTGGATGTTGGTGGAGGAAAGTTTTATTATATATATATATATATATATATATATATATATATATATATATATATATATATATTTGATAGTGGATGTTGATGGAAGAAAGTTTTATTATTATTATTATTATATATATATATATATATTTGATAGTGGATTTTGGTGGTGGAAGTTTTATTATTTTATATATATATATATATATATATATATATATATATATATATATATATATATATTATCTAAAAGTTTTATGGACCGTCCGATTAAAAGTGAATCAATCTGGATCGTTCAAGAATTAGTTACTATGCAATACATTCTTCCATAAATAGAAGCTCATTCCTTCATTATTTCTTATGAATTCACTGAAACTCCAGAGAGAAAAATTATAGAGAAACTATAGAAAAGATTTTTGCTACTTAACTACTCTTATATTCAGTTCTTTTATGGTAAGGGGTGTTATTCTTTCGTATTCATGAAGAGAACGGTTGTTATTTCATTGCTTATTATTCTGTTGGAATAACCTGTATACGCGGTCTACCCTATACTTGGTGACATTCTTCTATTATTCTGTCTTTATTATTCTGTTAGAATATCCTGTCTGTGCGTTTTAGGTCGGACCTGATTCCGTCTTTACTATTCTGTTGGAATATTATGTCTATGCATTTTACGCCGGACCTGATTCCGTCTTTATTATTCTGTTGGAATATCATGTCTATGCGTTATACGCCGGAACTGGTTCCGTCTTTATTATTATTCTGTTGGAATATCATGTCGGTGCGAATTTCGCCTGACCTGGTTCCGTTATTTAGTATTCTGTTGGAATAACATGTCTATGCAAAGTACTGCATGCATGATGATTTCTTTTGTTATTCAATTCTTTATTATACTCAATTGGTTAAAGTTTTGACTTCTATACTCCATGAAATTAGTAGAATATCCTTGATATTTGCGCTTCATCCAGTATCTTTTCATGGAAATATTCTTCTGATCATTCTTGAATTTACTCTACAAAGCAGTATCATGTTGATAATTTGGACATTAGTAGTTCTTGGACAAATTAATTCTTGAACATGTTTTATTGAATTCTTATATCATTGTTATCATCCTCATGTTTATATTATGTTGAAAGTCATCTGTGGCCTGTAGTGCATAGATGGACTTGGTATGATTATGACCAGGGATTATTCGGTGTAATCATGACCGTAATGTTACAAATGATGTGGTAAAAGTCCTCATTGGTCCGTAGTGCGTTGATGGACAGTTGTTGCCATGATCATGACCATTAATGAATACACAAATATTCTTGGTCCGTAGTGCATGGATAATTATGGTCGTGATACTAAAGAATATCCTTGGTCGTAGTGTAGGGGTGATTCGATGATGTGGATTATTTATTAAGCTGAGTCTCAACGATAACAGTGATGAAAAACCTTTTTAATCATAAAAGATAGTAGATTTTATTTTCTACTTAACTCTTTTAATGGAATACTTGTTCCGCTGCTGTTAAACTTGTTGTCTATTATATTTTATCAGTTTAACTTTGTTGGAGACTAATGATAATTTATTCTACATTATTTTAGTAATAATATTTCTTACTCGGCTAGTTGAGCTCACCCTTTCTTTCACTATTCTCTTCAGGAAATGAGAATATAGCTGGGACGAGTCGGGGAATGGAGTGATGGTCTAGAGAATAGCATTAGTAGTCCTCACTATTCTCTGAAATAGTGTGATAATAATTATAATGAGGACTCCTTTTTGAGTTTGTATAATCTCTAGTAGACAATATTTGTATTCAAACTCACAGTTTATATTTTGTCATATTGTACACGATAGTTGTATTAGTAAGTTGTATTTGAATTCTGTACCATGTATCTGGCGACCCAAGATGGGTTATGTATACCTAATTTTGGGTGCGTCACAAAAATCCTCATTGTCTTGTAGTGCATTGATGGACAATTGTTGTCATGATTATGACCACTGGTGATTACACGAATATCCTTGGCCCGTAGTGCATGAATAATTTGTGAACGTGATAATAATGAATATCCTTGGCGCGTAGTGGATGGAAAATTCAGTTCTAATCCTAAATCTCCCCCAGAGATCATATCCCTAAGCTCTGATACCATTTGTGATGCCCTCAAAATAGGTATATACAACCCATCTTGAGTCGCCAGATACATGGTACAGAATTTAAATACAAACTTCATTTATACAACTGTTGAACTGTCGTACAAAATACGACAATACATAAGCTGTGAGTTTTAATACAATATTATCTCGTAGACAGTATCCAAACTTAAATTATTACAATGCCATATAAAATACAGCAGCAAATATTTTAAATCTCCAAAGGGACACGAGAGAAATTATTTTTGTCGTGAATAGTACCCCGTGAATAGTACTTTTTGAATAGTTCCGTACGTATGAATAGTTTCGTACGTATAAATAGTGTCATATATATGAATAGTACTTCGACATGAAAAGATTAAAATTTAACAAGAATGTTCAAAAAAAATATTTCAGTGGAACGATACTAGATGAAACACATATTTCAAAGATATTCTACTAATTTCAAGGTGTATAGAAGCAATACTTAACAAAATGAGTGTAGAATTAGGAGTATGAAACGAAATATATAATATTACTTACATACTACAGAGTATGGAAGAAAATATTATTTCTTACGAATATTGAACAAAAATAATCTCTCTTACGACTGTTGAACGAAAATAATATTTCTTACGAATATTGGACGAATATAATATTCCTTACGAATATTGAACAAAAATAATATTCATTACGAATATTGAATGAAAATAAAATTCCTTACGAATACGGAAAATAATATCGTAAGCGAATATGAAATAAATAATACTCATTACCATAATAATGATATCCCTTACCTTAAAAGGAGAGTATTTCATACTGGTATAGTGGAGATATTCTTAAAGAAAAACTTGCACTATTTGCTACACTCAAAGTTTCCTTAACTCAAAAGAAATACGCTCAATATTATAGAAGAAGAATTCTCTGATTCTGGTGTGATTTTTATTTCTAAACTGAGCATCATATTTATAGGGGAATGGCAGGATACTATTTCAGAAAATAATACAAAATTGTACAGTAAAATTTTTGAATGAAATCACAGGCAGAATTCTGAAAAAATTTGATTTTACTATGCAGGACTATGCCGCACTATGTAGTACTATGCAACAACTATGCAATAATATGCATATAAAAAAATATAATATATTTTATTTTATATAAAAAAAAAACTTATAATATATATATATATTACCACCACTACACGGCATACACACACACTTTTATATACATATATATATATATATATATATATATATATATATATATATATATGTAATAAAACAAAACTGAGATAACTTTTTACCGATAATTTTGAAAAATAAGTAAGTGGGTGTCTATATAATAAGCCAAATTTATAACAAATACTTCATAAAAACCCCTCTATTTATCTCAATTCACTTGGCTTCTCAAAACACATTTTTAATAACATTTTTTCATCATTATAACTCACAATATTAATAACAAGATCATTCCCAAGAAAGAGGGGGCATTCCAATAAAGACTTCTCCTTATTGGCGCGCAATTAGGTGACCAAACTCATTTCATCGACAGAACTTTCTAGACATTATCAATAAAACAAATAATAATATGTATAACTTTGTCGTCTCAATAATTGATTTAATAATATAAAATATTGTGCAGATGACACTGTGACAATAATTGAATAAATAATATGAGATACTATGCATCAACTATTGTGGCAATTATTGAATAAAATTGAGTGACTTCTCACGTAAGCATCAATAATTAAAGATAATGTACAATACCGTGTGCTACTGTGCAACCACGCATATTACTGTACTTTTATCACCGGGTATTTCAACAGTTAACGGTAAAACTTTTATCGTTATTTTTATAAAAAGGTTATTTTTGTCGCTTTCTAAATCCGACAGTTATTCTGTTGTGGGGTCCACCAATGATTTTGCCATCGTAAGGATATTCCCCGACAAGAAGAATATTCTCCGACTAAATGAATATTTTATGATAACTTGCTTACTTTGTAAAATTTTCGCATATCACCCTTAACTTTAACCTTTTATCAATTTAACCATTTACTATATAGAATAATAATTATAAGAAAATTGAATACTTTTATTTCATAAAATTCAGGGTCTCACATCCTCGTTCATCCATCTTGCACATCTTGTAGGAACCTTTCATTCCTTTCCTTGGTTTCCTTAACAAAAGACTGGATTTCATTTTCCATGACCAGTTTAACCTTAGGAATCAGCATTCCTGATACAGCCAAAGGGATTTTCCTTGTTGGTTTCACGAATCCTACATCCTTGAGATCTGGTATTCAAATGGTGGATGTCTGAACTAGCTAATGCTTATGTGGGTTCTTATGATTGGATCCGTAACCTAATTAGCCTTTCATGTCTGGCTAGATATTTGGATTAGATGTTTGATCCCTTGAAGATTTTTCCCTAGCCCTTTTCCAAGACAGAAATCCAAAGACATCATTTCTTTATTGACGGACATCACTTCGGAATAAATCTTTGGCTTCAAGGCTGGAGCCCCGATAGGTTGATAATGAGTGTTGCTCACTTCGAAGGCTTGAAAACCGACTGGCTCAACTCCTTCGTTGAGGTTGATCAAAGGTATATCACCTTGTACATAGACTGAGTATTATGGTTCGGCATTGATGGTGACTAGATTGCCATTAATGATGTATTTGACTTATTGGTGAAGGGTGGATGGGACTGCTGCTGCCATATGAATCCACGGTCTTCCCAACAGTAGATTATATTATGTGGTGATGTTTAACGTTTGGAAGGATATATAGAAGGTATGTGGACCGATCTCCACTAGAAGTTCAATTTCTCCTATAACATTTCGTTGAGACTCGTCAAAAGCTCTTATGACTTTGTGGCTGCTTCAGATTCGACTTAGACTGATCTTCATTCTTTCCAAAGTGTCGTAGGGACCGATGTTCAAGGAAGATCCTCCATCTACCAGTACTCCTCCTATCATATACCTAGAGGATATCATTGTTATATGCAATGACCAGTTCCTTCCACTAGTTTGTCATCATCAGTGAAAGATATCACATTGCTGTTGAAAATGTGATCTGTCAAGTTATGAAACTTTTTTGTATCCACCGCCTTAGGTAGATGTGCTTCTTCCAGCACTTGTGTTAAGATTTTGGGATGATCTTCCAAAGATAGTACTAAGTTCATAACGGATATCTGTTGGGGTGCCTCCCTTAATCTCTGCACTATCTTGGCTTCATTATGCCCCATTTTGTTGAGGAATTTTTTAATTTTCTCCTCGGGCACTCTCCCCTTGGTTTTAGTGACTGGCTTTATCACTCGCTAAGGTAGATACAGCGGGTTTTCCTTTGATATAGTCATCGTATAATTTGAGGTCGATCCCCCATTTTCATCATAGTTCCATGGGACTCTTTTCAAGTTGATAAAGGGATATTGTGGCCTGAATGGAAACATCAAGGGTTCTAGTGCAATTACTTTCAAAGGACTCTTTCCTTGAATTACTAGGGGTGATACAAACAAATCTTATTCAGAGGATATAACCGCTATAACTTCCCTCCATCTCTTTATTGCAGAAGGAAATATCTCCTCTTCTTCAGGCAATGTATTACCACTATTTATAATTTGCAGGTCACCGCTATCAATCATATTCTAGATCAGATGACGAAGTGCCCAACAACTTTTTGTGTTATGACCAGGAGTGTTGGACTGGTATTGAAATATCCCGGTAGCATCAAATTCTTGGAATGGGGATTGATTAGGGGTAACATTTTTGTGATCTTCCTTTCATTGATCAACATCTATAGGATCTCCTCCATCAGTTAACCCAAAAAAGTGAACTTTTTTTTATCCACATATTCTCGACGAGCCTGGGATCTATCTTTCCTTGCAAGTTTTTCGTCCCTAGTTTCATTCTCTTGGAATCGTTGTTGATCCCTTGTTATAATGGAGAGGAGATTTGTTTGCCCCTAACTGATTAATTGTCGAGTGACTTGGTGCTGATGTTCCATCAGTTCTGCCAGTTGATCAATATGTTCTTTGATAGACTTCATTTTATGCTTGATTGAAGACCATCCGTCGGAATAACCCAACTCCATTGAGGTACCTTCATTTACTTATAATGTTTCTCCAATGTATTGAAGGTATTTGGAAGTTTGCCCCCCTCCAATACCGATCATGTTTACTCTATCCTCATTGTGTTGAGGCAGAGGGTTATCTTGAACATGTGGTGGCTCCGGTGTTATTACCATGATCTCACCACTATTTATTATATCTTGGGTCTTATGCTTCAAAGACCAACATCCTTGGGTATCATGGCCTGGAGCCCCAGAATGATAAGCATATTTCTTTCTCGGGTCAAAATTCTTCCCACTTGGATTAGCTGGTGGAAAGAGCAGATCAATTTTCTTATGTGCTGTCAAAAGCTTAAGAATATTCTTAAGTGAGTCCTCTAAGGGTGTGAATGTCCTTCGACGTTTGGCCTCTCTAGTTCTTTGGAACGTGGGATTTGAGGGTTGTACAAATGTTTGGAAAGGGGAATAATTCTTTCTTTTAATAGGTAAGTTTTGGTTGCCTCTCTGAGTTTGACCTTGTAGTACCAAGGATACATCCTTTTCTTTCTTCTTATGAACTCTTCGAGGATTATTCCCATAATTTCCAGCCTAAATGTACTCAGCCACAGCTTCTAAAGTAGTAAGGTCTTTAATCTTTCCAGACTTTAACCCCATCTCAGCCATTTCTTCGTGTTTGATCATTTCTGAGAATGGTTTTCCTATGCCTGCTAGGACTCTTTCATAGAACGGAGCTTCTTGTATGTTGATGAATGTCATTACCATCTCGGTTTATGTCATTGATGGAATGACTTGAGCAGGTAGACGTCTCCATCTTTGGGAATATTATCTGAATAACTCACTATTTTGCTTTATAACTTTAGTAATTTGATATCTTTCTAGAGCCATTTGTGACTGGAAGCTATATTGATTTAGGAATGCATGGGCTAGCTCATCCCAGCAGTGAATTTTGGAATTGTCCAGTCGGACATACCAGGCTCTGGCCTCTCCAGACAGACTTTTCTGAAATAGCTACATTTTCAGCTTTTCATCCTCTACATATAATCTGAGTTCTCCAATGAATACTTTCAAATGTGTATAAGGATCTCTCAATCCATCATATTTCTCAAAATCTGGGATTTTGAACTTGTCTGGAGCCCCGAAAAAGATGCAAAGTTCTGAGTAGTAAACACTCTCATAGGGTCTAGTCCCTTTGATTGACCGGATTGTTTCTTCCATTTGCTAGATTTTCTTTCGGATATCACCAGTTTTTTCATTGTTTTGAGGTTCTTGAATCTGAGATTGGTGATCACCCTGACTGCCACATTGTTTGAAGGACTCTGGTTAAGTGGGTATTTGTTTACCCTGTGTACTTTTGCTCTCTTCTTTTAAGAAGACAGCTAATTCTGCTATCTTATTTTTGAGTCCCTCGAATTCTTCCCGAGACACAAAACTTGACCCCTGTTCAGTGCTTTCTTCCATGTTAATGTGTAAGCCTTTTGCCTTCTTAGATCTGGATCTGGTAATGGGACCAATCTTGCCTACAATAACAGTAGGTAGTTTAGTCTTGATAAACCCGAACAGTATGCATGCTCATATAATGTGTCAATTTTTAGGGGTTTTTTAATATTTTCCTACAAAAAAGATGTTAGTTATTTTGATGACAGGATATCATGACAGGATTTGATATTTGGTAATGAATTTGGGAAAAAATTAATATTTATAATATTTAAAACTTTACAACATTTACAATATTTAATATTTGACAAGATTTACATAGGACATGTATTGAAAGAAGGAAGGCATGCAGAGACTTCCCTTCACGTTTGGTTTATCAGAGGTTGGCCTATCTTAGGTTTACTCTCACGGGATTTTCGGCATGGAGGTTCCCAGATCATCGCAATCTACTAGATAGGAAATTAATCTGATCTTTCAAATGGAGCGAATTTGAGTGATACCTTTCCTGAGCCTCACTTGGACTTAATCGCTATTGGAGTCCAGTAATCAATGACCGACGGGTTTTCCTCCTTGTGGAGGAATCACACAACATACATTCATCGTGTCTCACCGCATGCAAAATGATGACATTATGCGAAGCATTAATATAAAGCGTGGTAAAGAGACATTCACATCTATTCAATGTAAAGACGTCATTTCACACACATGTACAAAGAAGGGAATCAAAAAGATAATAATGCGGTTTAAGCCCTCTGTTGTCCCCAGCAGAGTCGCCACCTTTCGACGCTGGAATTTTTTTTATCCCATTTCCTATATGTTTCTAACCCTTTATATTTTCTATGTGAATTTCTTTGATCTAAAGGGTGAGATTTTCAGGAAAAGACCGACATATAATGTCGATAATTTAAAAAGATTTATTTTTTTATTGGTCCGAATTAGACAGAGCCGCCAGTTGGTATCAGTTAAATAATTATACCTGCTCAACCGAGTTTTGAAAGATTTTGCAATATGGCCCAATATTGGACTCTGTTTAATTGGTCTTGGAGACCAAGATTCATAGAGTTCGGGGGATTGATTAAGTAAGGGAAAGGTTTTAGGCACCCCCCAACTTCCATGGAACACAGTTACCGTGCTTTTTGTTCCCTAATTTGTGTGTATGTGTGTGTGTGTGCAATGCAGTTAATTGAGCCTAAGTGCTTTATTTGGAAGTAGTGATATGCCTCTTTTGCACCTATATACAAAGGGTTTGACTTGTATAAAAGTTTAATTTTAATACAAGGCATATAAAATGATGTTTTGAAAAAAAGGTTTTCAAACCCTTATGCTCACATAGTAATTGAGGCCTTTGATACTTCCATTTTATTCCGTATTTCGCTTGTTTTAATTTTATTCTCCAGATGCGAAGCATCTTCGACAAAATAATATATATATAAGGGCGAGCTCTTTATGGGCATTAAAGTCATCAAAGTACACCCGAGCACCACACATAGGATTTTCACTATTACGAGGAACTTAAATCTGGATAACCATTTTAAGGTCCTATATTTAAAATTACAAAATTTGCAAACTAGTTGTACAACTGAAAAAGGTCCATCATGGGAACTAGATCTAGATCTGCCAGTTGGATCTTAGATCACGTGGCTCATAGGCTCACATGATATCAGATAAATAGCCTACATAGCCAATATAATGAAAAAAACAGACATATCTACTCTAAACGTTGCAAAACAAATGATCTATAAGTCAAATCCTTGAATACGCGTAGCCAAAGCTTCCAGTGTCCTCTAGATATAGATCTAGGACCGTGTGGTTGCTAAATTTTTATAAAAACTAGAAATAAAACTAGATTTATATAAATCTTAGCCATTCTAGCTTCCAGGTTCAGGTTTCACAACTTTTAAACCGGTTAAAAGCTAGATCCAGTACAGATCTAGTCAATAAAGCTCAAATATTGACTATTTACAAGAAATGAACAGTTAAAACTTCAGATCTAACAAATATTAACCGTTAAAAAGTTATATACAACGCTTATATACATATTAGAGTAAACAAATAAGCCAGATCTGGAGAAATCTTACAGTGTTTCGCGAGAATGGCTATTGAACGGCTTCTGGCGCCTTTAGGGACAATTTCCATCGGTTAAAACTTGATATATTGTAGTATATAAGTATAAGAGTATTTACAAAGATGTTTTACAAGAATCAAAGCACGATTCAAGCTCCGTTTAGCTATTCTAGCCTCTATTTCTCTCGCCTGGGTCCTCTTCTTGCATAATCTTCTCTTTGATGCCAAAAGGGAGGGGTATATATAGACCCGATCAGTCGTGGGTTTACCCACGACAGCCGTGAGTCTACATGTGGCTGACCTTGATGGGACCGGCCTGGTGGGTCTCTTTATCTCGAAGTACATGTAATTCGACCAACGCGAAGTCTGCTTAAACCTTCATAACTTTCAATCCGGGAATCCGATGGAGGTGTGCTATACCTTTCCAAAAAGCCCTTTCCGAGAGCTAAAAAATTAAATGGGATTTGAACTTTTCTGAATTCGAGAAGACAGGTCCATGACCAGATCTTTGAGTCTTCACATTCTGTCCATTGAGTTGTCTTGTGTTGTTTTCACTCGGGATTGATGTTATGGTCCTGCATGACCTTCTTCATGGTAATTTGATCAGTTTTGATGTTGAGTTGGCAAAATTACTCTTTTGCCCTACCTGGTTGATTTCTAGGCTTGATGTGTTGCAGCTATCTTTCCTTAGGGTTGTCTCCGGGGTTTAACTGTTGTTGACTTCTGTTTGTCCTCAGGGTTGTCTATAAAGTTGATTTGATGTCCCGGGGTTATCTCTGGGGTTGTCTCTGGGGGTCTAGTTTGTTGATTTTTCGGGGTTGTCTCGGGGGTACTGCTTCGATGATTTCCCGGGGTTGTCTCTGGGGGTCTGGTTTGATGATTTCCCGGGGCTGTCTCCGGGGGATGAAAGATAATTCTGCCTTCTTGTATAGTTAATAACAGGAATGCAAAAATTTTGAGTGTCTACATTGATTTTCCTAATAGTAATGCCAAAAAATAAGTCTAGACGTCTAATATAACAACCTTTGATCCATTCCCCATGTGCATGGTGACTTTTCCTTTGTTCAGCTTTCCACTTCTGCTTAGCCCTTGCAAAGAATTGCATATGTGAAAAAACACAACTGTTATCCATTACCCAAGTAGAACTTTAACTTACAGAAAGATTTATTTCAATCATGAACAAACTTGTATCTGTAATTCAAGTTGAAGCTTCTCCAAGATTCTTTTTCTTCTTCTAGACAAGATACTCCCTACAATTTCTCTTCCAATGTCCCGATATAATGCAGTAAAAGAAAACTCTTTCGCTATCGGCATCAGTATGTTTATTATCCTTCGGTTTCGCTTTCCCTTTTGCCTTCTTGGGATTTTTCTTCTTTTTAGAAGATCCTTTGGCTCTTTTCCGCTTCCTAGAAGATTCATCTACAAGCAAGACTTGGTCTTTCTTCAATGGAAAGTGACTCTCAGTGGTTTTCAACATGTTAAGCAATTTATTTAAACTGACGTCAAGCTTGTTCATGTGAAAATTCACAACAATTTGTGAATAAGAGTCGAGGAGTGACTGCAAGATCAAATCTTGACTCAACTCATCATCCATGATAAAAGCCACATGTCTTAACTGTCTAATCAAATTGATCAGCTTTAGGACATGTTGAAAGTAATATGCACACAAGCCAATCATATTTGATGATAAAGCATATACTTTATTAATAAAAGAATTATTTAATTAAAGGCTTTTAATTTATCTATATGGTGATGTTTTATAATATGTGATAAACTCATAGTTTTGAGAAATACTTTTAGAATCATGATGATCATACTAATGAGATCTAAATTCTTATATAGCTCAAAAACTAAAATTGTTCCCAATCGTTGGATTACTAAAAAGGGAATTAATGAATCCGAATAGATTGGTACATACGTTGCTTGCTCATTGGATGAGGATGATTGATTTCATGATCATTTGTGTGGAGACACTAAAGCAAGTATGTAGGTGCTTATTAGAGAATAAGTACACTGAACGTGGCTTGCTAAGGAATACCTAATGGAGTTTTACTTGTCTGTCAATAGAAATTTCTAAAGTACAAGTGATCCTTAGACTTGAGATTATCATAGTATCTTGTGTATGATGAGTTATACTTTGACATGTCCCTTAAGACCCTTAGGGTATATCAAAGGGAATGCTTGGGTGTAATAAATTGTACATGGAGATAATGAATGATAAACAAAGAATCTACAGCTTCTAGTAAAAATAGAGAATGTCCTATATGATTCGATAAATGACAACTCAGTAGTCCTTGGCTAAGGCAGAATGAAATTAGAAAGGAGTTTCTAATTTTTATTATTTAGAGTTGTGCATTTGAGAATCGAAATACATATAATTAAATAAAATAAGACTTGACAGTAATTCCATGTGAGACCCCGAATTTTATGAAATGAAAGTATTCAATTTTCTTATAACTATTCTATTTAGTAAATGGTTAAATTGATAAAAGGTTAAAGTTAAGGATGAAATGTGAAATTATTTCAAAGTAAGCAAGTTGTTATACAATAATCGGTGGTAAAAGTATAGTAATATGCGTAGTTGCATAATACCACATGGTATTGTAGATTATCTTTTATTATTGATGCTTACGTGAGAAGTCACTTAGTTTTATTCAATTATTGTCATAATATGTTATATAATTAAATCAATAATTTAGATGACAAAGTTATTCATATTATTATTTGCAATATTGACAATGTCTAGAAGTTCTGTCAAGGAGAGGTTTGGTCACCTAATTGCGCGCTAATAGGGTGAAATCCTTATCAGAAGTTTCTCAATACATTATAAAATAGCATGACAATATATAATTGTATTGAGAACTTAAAGTGTGTGTGTCGTATTTTATACGTCATTTAATAGTTAATTTTGGTGAACAACAATAGGGTGATGAGAACCCAACTTTGAAAGCGTCAAAAATACACCCCATTAGAATGAGGAGGACATAAATCTTCCCGTTTTCCTTTAAAATTTTGAAATATTTGTTGTTGTATTTTATATGGCATTGTAATAATTTGGGTGTGTATATTGACGATTTATATTCAGTACAATATTTGTATTGAAACTCACAACTTATGTGTCATATTTTGCACGACAATTAATAGTTATATAAATAAAATTTGTATTTAGATTTTGTACCATATATCTGGCGACCTAGAATGGGTTGTGTGGACCTATTTTGGGGGCGTCACAGTTGGTATCAAAGCTATAATCACAAGTTGGTGAGATAAGCCCCGAGCCTTTTGTTGGTGACTCCCAGTTAAGGGGATGCACCGAAGCCAGACTTTCCGTAGGGGACGTCGTAAGTAGACGGTGGCAAGTTGATAGGTACCCTGGTGAGGTGCTGACACAAGTTGGTGTCCAAAGTCACAGTTGGTATCAAAGCTTAGGGATATGATTTCTGGCGGAGATCTGAGATATATTAGAACTAGGAGGGGAGAGACGAGTAATATCTTTTGCAAGTGTGTGTCCTACCTAAGCTGGATTTTCTAACTTAATAAGTTGACAAATTGTGATATGTCAATTAACCTTTGTTTTGAAGCTGTATTCTAGAATGATATCTGAAATTTAAGAGATCAGTAATGGAGAAATCAAGTTACAGAGGAAATGACCGGAAAGATAGAATTTAAAATGAAAGCAATGTATTCTCACCTCTTCGAACTACCAGGTACGTAAATTCTGGGGATAAAATTTCATAAGGAGGGGAGATTGTAAGACCCTAAATTTATAAAATAAAAGTATTCAATTTTCTTATAATTATTATATTTAGTAAATGGTTAAATTAATAAAAGGTTAAATGTAAGGGTGATATGTGCAAATTTTACAAAGTAAGCAAGTTATCATAAAATATTTGTTGTGTCGAGGAATATTCGTTTAGTCGGAGAATATTCTTTTTATCATGGAATATTCGTACGACGACGCAATCATTAGTGAACCCCACAATAAAATAACTGTCAGATATAGAAAGTAACAAAAATAACCTTTTATAAAATAACAACAAAACTTTTACCGTTAGCTGTTGAAATACCCGGTGATAAAAGTATAGTAATACGTGTGATTGCACAGTAGCACACGGTATTGCACAGTATCTCTGATTATTGATACTTACGTAAGAAGTCACTAAGTTTCATTCAATAATTGCTACGGTAGTTGCTGCATAGTATCTCATATTATTGATTCAATTATTGTCATAGTATCATCTGCACAATATTTTATATTATTAAATCAATAATTGAGATGACACATTTATCCATATTATTATTTGCAATATTGACAATGTCTAGAAAATTCTGTTGAGGAAAGGGGTTAGTTTATTTAATTGCACGCCAATAAGGAGAAATCTTTATCGGAAACCCCCTCTTTCCTGAGAATGATCTAGTTGTCAATATTGTGAGTTATAATATTAATGATGAATAATTGTTAAAAGGTTAAAAATGTGTTTATTGAAGATAAGTAATTTTTGGTAAATATATATTCAATAATTTATATAAATAGAGGGGTTTGTCATGAGGCGTTTGTTGTAAGTTTGACTTATTATTTCATGGGGAAATGTACTAATTTTCCAGACCATCGGTTGTGGTTTTAATAATAAATCAATATGGACCGTCAGTTGTGGTTTTAATAGTAAATCAAGATGGACCATCGGTTTTTTGTTTTAATATTAAATCAATATGGATCGTTCGTTTTAATAGTAAAATAATCTAGACCGCCCGTGAATCAGTTACTATTTAGTCCATTCTCCTATAAATAGAAGCTTATTTATTCTTTCATTCTCATGAATTCATTAAGACTCACAAGAGAAACTATAGAGAGAAAGAAGAAGAGTATTTTTCTACTTCACTATTGTAGTATCCAATCTCCTACTAAGGTAAGGGATGTTATTTTTTCGTATGGTAAGGGATATTATTTTTCGTACTCATTCTTCATTTATAGAAAAGATCTGTCCATGCGAATTACCGCATGACAGGTGAAAATCCATTTATAGTTTTGTATATTATTTCTTTTCATATTCTTAAATCTAAACTTATTATGGTAAGTATTGCTTCTATAATCCCTGAAATTAGTAATATCCTTGAGTTTTGTACTTCATCTAGTATCATTTCATTAGAATATTGGTCTGAACTTTCTTATTAAATTTTAATATTTTTATCCGGGGTACTATTTACTCGGGTACTATTCACTCAAGGTACTATTCATTCGGGGTACTTTGCATGACATGGTACTATTCTTTTGATATTATTCATTCAGGTACTATTCACTCGGGGTACTATTTATTCGGAGTACTTTGAATGATGGGGTACTATTCTTTTGATACTACTCATTCGGGTACTATTTAATTGGGGAACTATTTATTCAGGATACTTTGCATGACGAGGTACTATTCACGGGATACTATTCACGATAAAATTGGTTTCTTTTCTAACCAAATTATCTTTGATATATGAATCTTATTCTTAAATTTGAATCCACGTTTTAATCATCATGTTGACCATTTGAACATTCTTGAACTCTGGATAAATTGAATTATAAATCTATAATATTTATCATTGATCTCACTTGATTGATTCTTTATATCATTGTCATCATTCTCATGCTTACATTGTGGTGAAAGTCATCTTTGGCCCGTAGTGCATAGATGAACTATTGATTGGTATGATTAGGACTAAGAATTGTGTATTGGTATAATCATGACCTGTAATGTTACAGACAAATGATTTGGTGAAAGTCATCTTTGGCCCGTAGTGTGTAGATGGAATGTTGATTGGTATGATTATGACTAGGAATTGTGTATTGGTATAATCGTGACCTGTAATGTTACAGACAAATGATGTGGTGAAAGTCATATTTGGCCCGTAGTAAATAGATGGACTATTGATTGGTATGATTATGACCATGAATTGTGTATTTGTATAATCATGACCTGTAATGCTACAGAAAAATGATGTGGTAAAAGTCCTCTTTGGCCCGTAGTGCAAAGATGGACTGTTGATTATTGATTTTACAGTTGGTCTTTGGCCCGTAGTGCAAAGATGGACTGTTGATTGGTATAATCATGACCTTTTTGGCCCGTAGGCAAAATTACTCTTTTGCCCTACCTGGTTGATTTCTAGGCTTGATGTGTTGCAGCTATCTTTCCTTAGGGTTGTCTCCGGGGTTTGACGATTGATGACTTCTATTTGTCCTCAGGGTTGTCTCTAAAGTTGATTTGATGTCCCGGGGTTATCTCCGGGGTTGTCTCTGGGGGTCTAGTTTGTTGATTTCTCGGGGTTGTCTCGGGGGTACTGCTTCGATGATTTCCCGGGGTTGTCTCTGGGGGTCTGGTTTGATGATTTCCCGGGGCTGTCTCCGGGGGATAAAAGATAATTCTGCCTTCTTGTATAGTTAATAACAGGAATGCAAAAATTTTGAGTGTCTACATTGATTTTCCTAATAGTAATGCCAAAAAATAAGTCTAGACGTCTAATATAACAACCTTTGATCCATTCCTCATGTGCATGGTGACTTTTCCTTTGTTCAGCTTTCCACTTCTGCTTAGCCCTTGCAAAGAATTGCATATGTGAAAAAACACAGCCGTTATCCAATACCCAAGTAGAACTTTAACTTATAGAAAGATTTATTTCAATCATGAATAAACTTATATCTATAATTCAAGTTGAAGCTTTTCCAAGATTCTTTTTCTTCTGCTCGACAAGATACTCCCTACAATTTCTCTTCCAATGTCCCGATTTATAGCAGTAAAAGAAAACTCTTTCGCTATCGGCATCAGTATTTTTCTTATCCTTCGGTTTCGCTTTCCCTTTTGACTTCTTGGGATTTTTCTTCTTTTTAGAAGATCCTTTGGCACTTTTCCGCTTCCTAGAAGATTCATCTACAAGCAAGACTTGGTATTTCTTCAATGGAAAGTGACTCTAAGTGGTTTTCAACATGTTAAGCAATTTAGTTAAACTGACGTCAAGCTTGTTCATGTGAAAATTCACAACAAGTTGTGAATAAGAGTTAGGGAGTGACTGCAAGATCAAATCTTGACTCAACTCATCATCCATGATAAAAGCCACATGTCCTAACTGTCTAATCAAATTGATCATCTTTAGGACAAATTAAAAGTAATATGCACACAAGCCAATCATATTTGATGATAAAGCATATACTTTATTAATAAAAGAATTATTTAATTAAAGGCTTTTAATTTATCTATATGGTGATGTTTTATAATATGTGATAAACTCATAGTTTTGAGAAATACTTTTAGAATCATGATGATCATGCTAATGAGATCTAAATTCTTATATAGCTCAAAAACTAAAATTGTTCCCAATCGTTGGATTACTAAAAAGGGAATTAATGAATCCGAATAGATTGGTACATACGTTGCTTGCTCATTGGATGAGGATGATTGATTTCATGATCATTTGTGTGGAGACACTAAAGTAAGTATGTAGGTGCTTATTAGAGAATAAGTTCACTGAACGTGGCTTGCTAAGGAATACCTAATGGAGTTTTACTTGTCTGTCAATAGAAATTCCTGAAGTACAAGTGATCCTTAGACTTAAGATTATCATAGTATCTTGTGTATGATGAGTTATACTTTGATATGTCCCTTAAGACCCTTAGGGTATATCAAAGGGAATGCTTGGGTGTAATAAATTGTACATGGAGATAATGAATGATAAATAAAGAATCTACAGCTTCTAGTAAAAATAGAGAATGTCCTATATGATTCGATAAATGACAACTCAGTAGTCCTTAGCCATGGCAGAATGAAATTAGAAAGGAGTTTCTAATTTTTATTATTTAGAGTTGTGCATTTGAGAATCGAAATACATATAATTAAATAAAATAAGACTTGACAGTAATTCCATGTGAGACCCCAAATTTTATGAAATGAAAGTATTCAATTTTCTTATAATTATTATATTTAGTAAATGGTTAAATTGATAAAAGGTTAAAGTTAAGGGTGATATGTGAAATTATTTCAAAGTAAGCAAGTTGTCATACAATAATCGGTGGTAAAAGTATAGTAATATGCGTAGTTGCATAATACCACACGGTATTGTAGAGTATCTTTTATTATTGATGCTTACGTGAGAAGTCACTTAGTTTTATTCAATTATTGTCATAATATGTTATATAATTAAATCAATAATTGAGACGACAAAGTTATTCATATTATTATTTGCAATATTGACAATGTCTAGAAGTTCTGTCAAGGAGAGGTTTGGTCACCTAATTGCGCGCTAATAGGGTGAAATCCTTATCAGAAAGTCCCCTCTTTCCTGGGAACGACCTGGTTGTTAAATATTGTGAATTATAATATTAATGATGAATAAGTTCGTGTTGATTAAAGATGAAATTGATAGTTCTATTGTGTTGGAATTATTAGTGTTAGTGAAAATCGACATGTATTTCGATAATAATTGATGTCTGGAGGTTATATTGACCAATCGGGTAATTAACCGGATAAATGAGTAATTAATTGCTATTAATTGACATGCTTATAACTATGTGTTCACATGTGTGTACTATTGATTCACATGATTTACTATTAGGGGAGTTGGTGCAAGATTGATAATACTTGCATGACTAAATTAAAAATTGAGGTATAGGTGAAGGTATTACACTGTAATTAGTTTTTTCACATGATTATACTATTGAGTCACATGATTTTACTATTAATTCACATGATTTACTATTAGGGGAGTTGGTGCAAGATTGATAATACTTGTAGGACTAAATTAGAAATGAAAAAAGGAGGAAGGTATTATACTGTAATATTTTGAGCCCCAAAATGTGCAATTATTGAAACTATATTTTCCTATAAATAGAAGATCATTCCTTCATTATTCTTCACCAATTCAATAAGACTCACAAGAGCAATTATAGAGAGAGAAGCTATAGAAATAGAAGCTATAAAGAGAAAGAAGAAGAGTAGTCTGCTACCTCACTACTCCAGTATCTAGTCTTCTTCTGAGGTAAGGGTTATTATATTTTTCATATTCTGAAGAGAAATTATTTTTCATATTCATATGAATATTATTATCGTTCAATATTCATTGTTTTCGCTTAATATTCGTAAGGAATATTATTTTCGTTTAATATTCGTAAGGAATATTATTTTCGTTCAATATTCGTAAGGGATATTATTATTGTGGTTAGGGGTATTATTTATTTCATATTCTGAAGAGATATTATTTTTCATATTCGTATGAATATTATTTTCGTTCAATATTCATATAGAATATTATATTCGTTCAATATTCGTAGGAATATTATCTTCGTTAAATATTCGTTGGAATATTATTTTCGTAAGGGATGTTATTTTCTTCGTAAATGATATTATTTCTTTCAATAACATTATACCGAAATATTAGTATGAATTTTATTGTGAAATTTCTACCTTTTTGTGTCGAGGTTACTATTCACTCTAGTATTATTCACTCGGGTATTTGAGGCACTTTTCGTGTCAGAGTTCTATTCGAAGATTACTATTCACCCGATTACTTTTCACTCTAGTATTATTCACTCGGGTATTCAGGACACTTATTGTGTTGGAGTACTATTCACGGGTTACTATTCACCCGATTACTATTTACCCTAGTAATATTCACTCGGGTATTCGGGACACTTTTCATATCGGGGTACTATTCACGGGGTATTATTCCCAAAGTACTATTCACAGGGTACTATTCACCCGAAAAATATATTTCTTTTTTGTCCAAAGTATTTTTGGTACATGAATATTATTCTTGAATTTTACTCCACAAAGCAGTATCATGTTGTCAATCTGGATATTTTTAAACTCTGGATAAATTTAAAGTCTTTAAATATTTATCCTTGTTTTCATTTGATTAATGTTTATATTATTGTCATCATCCTCATGCTTATATTGTGATGAAAGTCATCTGTGGCTTACGTTCATAGATGGACTTGGTATGATTATAACCATGAATTATTCGGTATAATCATGACCGCAATGTTACAAATGATGTGATAAAAGTCCTCATTGGCCCGTAGTGCATTGATGGACAGTTTTTGGTATGATCATGACCATGGACTCTCTTCGGCCAAGAGTGTAAAGAGGAATTGTTTTATGGCATGATCATGATCGTTGATGAGAACACGATTATACTTGACCTGTAGTGCATGGATAATTCGTGGTCGTGATACGAATAAATATCCTTGGCCTATAGTGCAGGGATGATTTGATGTTGTGGTTTATTTATTAAGTTGAGTCTCAGCGATAAAGTTGATGAAAAACTTTTAATTCGTAGAAGATAGTAAATATCATGCTCTACTTTACTCTTCTAAAATAGAGTTGCATGTCTTTGGCTTGGAGTAGAAAGATGAATTGTTAATGAATATATTTGGCCCGTAGGGGAAAGATGAATTTATTAGTATGATTATGGACAGGAATTGTGATTTGGTATAACCATGGTCTTTGATGTTTCAGGTAAAGACAAGTGATGAAAATTATCTTCGTCATGGGTGCGAAGAGGAATTTAGAACCAAAATTATGATTATGAGTTATTCCCCTAATTGTGGATAGGAATTATTGACTGATGTTACAGGGATAAAACATTGTTGGTGAATTTTTAACGTGGAGAAGATAATAGACTTTATGGTCTATTTGACTCTTCTAATGGATTTCTCGTTTCGCTGCAACTATGGTTGAAAAGTTTTATCACCTAACATATGTTCTAAATCTCTGATTTATCACTGACGAATGCTATTGATGATGTAAATTATCTTTAGTCATAATATTCTTTAATGGGCTATTTGTGCTCACCCTTTTGCTTCACAATTCCTTTCAGGTATTAAGAGTATAGTTAGGTCGAGTGGGGGTAACAGGGGATTAGAACAATGGTCTATAGCTGTTGAGGTTTCCCTTAAAATAGTATGAAAATAATTTTATTGAGAAATATAGATAAGTGTGTCGTATTTTATACGTTATTTTAATCTTTGATTTTGGTGAACCAAATAGGGTGAGGTGAACCCAACTCTGGAAGGACGTTTTTGCCACTATCATACAAGATGTCTAACGACAGGCGACTTCGTGTTATCATAAGACAGAGTTGTGCACATCCACTTGTTGAGTATATCTACGAGCATTACCTATATAATCTTGGAGTTTATTTGAAATATAATTCTCACTTGGAGACAATAGAGATAATTATATGTCAAAAGAAGACTCACCATTGGAAAGAAGATGATAGCAATCTTCTTGTTTTTCTTTGGGGACTATTGGGTCAACCAAGGATAATTCTGTGGACATATGATATCTATCATAACCTAGACGCATAGCCTCCCATGTACGAAGGTTTCCTTGAGTATTTTCCAAAGATTTTAATTTCCAAAATAGTTATTGGTTGTACCTTTATGTAAGGTACCATTGTAAGGTCTTGTGGTCAAGGCACCACGAGAGTTATATATATTTGTATTAAAACTCACAGTTTAACTGTGGTCGTTTTCTGCACGATAGTTGTATAAATGGAGTTGTCAATAGTGAATTTTATGGCGACTCAAGATGGGTGATTTATACCTGTTTTGGGGCTGTCACATTCCATGTCTTATATTTAATTGAGACATTGTATGGTGTAAGGATTGAATTGTACGGTAACTATTTACTCAAGGGTACTTTTATGATTAATGTTGAAATCTATATTATCTGTAAAGTTGTTGATCGCTAAGGAAACTTATCCTTATTGTAAAATAAATGTTATTTATTTAAATAAACTAATAGTTTAATTTATTTATTTAAATAAGATTAGAATTGTTCTAATTAATTTATTCAAAACCGGTTTAATATGGAGAATCTAAAGTGTCACACCGCAAAAGTAAAAATTGTTATTTAAGAAGTAAATGACATAATCATACTAATAAGTTAAGTGGATTTGATTTAATCTATGGTGATAGAATAAATTAAATAGCTTAATATTTATTATTTAATATTTTGAAAATATTAAATATCAATTAATAAAAGGAGTCGTATTATTACTATTATTATTAGTTTAATTCATAAAGGAGTTTAGGAATTAATTAATAAAAGTAATCTCATAAATTTCTAATTGGATTAGGATCCTAATTAATTATAGTTTAATTAATTAAAATAAAATACTATTCCTAAATAGTTTAGGAGAGTTTCCTACATCTATAAATAAGAGTACTCTTATTATGGGTAAGAAAAACACACGTTAATGAAAATTTCAAGAGGTTGGAGAGTACACATAATTCTATAGAGATAGAATGTAGGGTTTTGCTAAATACCCATCTTCTTGAATACTTGTTATTCCTTGGTAGATCACCTCTAGAGGCCAAACACTTGGGTGGCTATCATTAATCAAAGGAAGGAATCCAACCCAGTTAATTCAAGGAGAACGTGAAAGAAATTGGAGGTGAACTCGTACATGAGAAAGCTCTTTTCTATAGGGGTATGAATCTGATCTCCTTCTCCTTTCTATTGATTGATAATTATGTAAAAAATATGATCATGGTGATGGTTTGTATTAAAAAATTTAAATTTTGTTTTATCGTGCTTCCGCACATTTTATGTAATTTGATTCATGATCGCGTTATATACAAACCTACCACATGTGTCTACACTATAGTGTCATCGATCATCCTAGATCGGAAGAGCTCTTTAGATATCTCATATCTAGTCGATCTACTTTGCTCACCATATAAATCATTTAAGTGAAGTAACATTGTCGGTGTGTAAGACACCGAATTTTATGAAATAAAAATATTCAATTTTCTTATAATTATTATTTTATTCAGTAAATGATTAAATTGATAAAAGGTTAAAGTTAAGGGTGATATGTGTAAATTTTATAAAGTTAGCAAGTTGTCATAAAATATTCGTTGTGTCGGAAAATATTCATTTGGTTAGAGAATATTCTTTTTGTCATGAAATATTCGTACGACGACACAATCATTAGCGGACCCCACAACAGAATAACTGTCGGATATAGAAAGCGACAGAAATAACATTTTTATAAAAATAACGGCAAAAATTTTACCGTTAAGTGTTGAAATACCCGGTGATAAAAATTTAGCAATACGCATGGTTGCACAGTAGCACACGGTATTGGACAGTATCTCTGATTATTGATGTTTTCGTAAGAAATCACTCAGTTTCATTAAATAATTGCTACAGTAGTTGTTGCATACTATCTCATATTATTGATTCAATTATTGTCACAGTATCATCTGCACAATATTTTATATTATTAAATCAATAATTGAGACGACGCATTTATCCATATTATTATTTGCATTATTGACAATGTCTAAAAAATTCTATCGAGAAAAGAAGTTAGGTTACTTAATTGCACGCCAAGAAGGAGAAATCCTTATCGGAAAGCCCCTTCTTTCTTGAGAATGATCTGGTTGTCAATATTGTGAATTATAATATTAATGATGAATAATTGTTAAAAATGTGTTTATTGAAGATAAGTGATTTTTGGTAAATATTTATTCAATTTTTGATATAAATAGAGGAGTTTGTCATGAGGCGTTTGTTGTAAGTTTGACTTATTATTCCATGGAGAGATGTACTAATTTTTCAGACTGTCGGTTGTGGTTTTAATAGTAAATCAATATGGACCGTCGGATGTGGTTTTAATAGTAAATCAATATGGACCGTCGGTTGTAGTTTTAATAGTAAATCAATATAGACCGTCGGTTGTTGTGACGCCCCCAAAATAGGTTCACACAACCCATTCTGAGTCGCCAAATACATGGTACAGAAAACAACTACAACTTCATTATTGCAGTTGTCGTGCGCAAAATACGATAACACATATGTTTTGAGTTTAAATACAAATATTGTCTTCTAGACAATATTCAAACTCAAATAAGTCCTCATTACGATTATTGATACACTATTTTACAAAATAGTGAGGACTGCTAGAACAACTGTCTGGACCCATCACTCCGCACCCCGACTAATTTCTATTATATTCTCGCCTCCTGGGAAGGAAAATAGAACAAAAAGAAAAAGAGTGAGCTCAACTAGCCCAGTAAAGAATATTATGACTAAGATAATGTAGAACAAATTATCGTTAGCCTTCAATATATCAGATAAAATATAATGGACAACAAGTTTTAGATCAATATTCGCAACAGAAATAACAATTTATTAGAAGTGTTAAGTAGAGAATGAAGTCTACTATCTTCTATGATTTAAAAGTCAATCATCAATATTTTATCTCTATAACATCAATCAATATACATCTTGAACCAAATATTCATCTTTGCACTACGTGCCAAAGATATTCATTTGTATCACCAGTTGGTCATGTTCATCTCAACACTTGTCCATCTTTGCACTACAAGCCAAAGATATTTATCAGGTAATCATTCATCTTTGCACTACAGGCCAAAGATATTCATCAAGTATCACCATTTAAGACTGAGGATGATGAAAAATATCTTAAAGAAACGAATCCAGTGAGATAAAAGGACAAAGATTAGGGATTCGTACTTTGGTTTATTCAAGTTCAAAAATACTACATAATAATTAATTGTGGAGAAAAATTCAAGAATGAAGATCAAAACATAGATACAATCAAAGATAGTAACCATTATAGACAACTTGGACAAAGAAAGAAAATTTAATTTTTCTGTGAATAGTGTCGTATTCGTGAATAGTATCGTATACGTGAATAGTGCCATATACGTGAATAATAACCCCGACACAAAAGGTAACTATTACATAAGAAAAATCATACTTTGTGAATAGTACTCGTGAATAGTACCATATTCGTGAATAGTGTCGTATACGTGAATAGTATCGTATACGTGAATAGTAACATCAACATGAAAAAGAAAAATTTTCATAATAAAATTCATACCAATATTTTGACATAATGATATTGAACAAAATAACATCATTTACGAAGAAAATAACATCCCTTACCTCAAAAGAACAGTACTTCTGACTGGAATATCGGATATAATATTAAAAAAAACTTGCACTGAATAGTAACTCTCAAAGTATCTAAATACTCACAAAAATACGCTCGATATTATAGAGAGGGGAAACTTCAGTTTCTGGTGTGATTTTTAATTCTAACCTAAGCACCATATTTATAAAAAAAATGCTAGAACGCCAAAGCAGACTTAACCTACTACCTGATGGCTTTACCTACTGCTATTCACGCACACCACCATTGGAAAAAAAATCTCGGAACACCAACAAGGACAAGAGTGGGGCCCACCCATTCTAGAAAATTTCCAAAAATGTTTTAAATTTAAACAATATTCAGAAACTTCAATAATTCATAATAAATAGCCCTTTTATCAGAAAAATATGAATTTTATGTCCATTCCATGGGAAATTTAATTCTCTACAACTTTGTAGAAGAAGTTTTTCAAAATTCCAAACAAAAAAGGACCGAAATCCACATACGGGTGATTTTTAATACCTTCATTCTAACAAAATACTGATAAAACTCCTTAATATTAATTCCTTCATTTATATCCACATAAAAATAAATATTTACTTATCATATAAATTAATAATTAATTATTCACAAATAATATTACAGAATCATAATAATGACAACCAGGTCGTTCTCAGGAAAAAGGAGGCTTTCCGATAAGGATTTCTCCTTACTGGAGCGCAATTAGGTGACCAGACCCCTTTCCTAGACAGAACTTCCTTAAACATGGCCAATAATGCTATCTAATAATATTATTCAAATAATATGAATTATTAATCTGATAATGAGAAATACTATGCAGTGACAATTAATGAAACAATAGTAATATAAAATATCAATGTAGCAATTATTGAATCAATAAAATAAAATATTGAACAGTAATTACTGTAATAATTATTGAGTAGTTCATTTTTACGTAAGAATCAATAATCCAAAAATATTGTGCAATACCGTGTGCTACTGTGCAACCACGCGTATTACTATACTTTAACTACCAGGTATTCCAACAGTGTTAACGGTAACAATTACACCATTATTTTAAAAAAAAAACTCATACTTGTCATTTTTTTTATCTGACAGTTTTTGGTTATGGGGCCCACAAATAGTTGCGTCATCGTACGAATATTCTCCGTTAGCAAGAATATTCCACGACCAAACAAATATTCCCCGACAACAATGAATATTTTAAAAACCACTTGCTTATTTTGCAAAATTTGCACATTTCACCCATAACCAAAGCATTATATCAAATTAACACCTTATTATTCAAAATAATAATTAGAGGAAAATTAATTTTATTAATAAAAAGTTGGGGTCTTACAATTATGGTTTTAATAGTAAATAAATATGGACTGTCATTTATGGTTTTAATAGTAAATCAATATGGACAGTCGGTTATAGTTTTAATAGTAAATCAATATGGACCGTCCGTTTTAATAGTAAAACAATCTGGATCGTCCGTGAATCAATTACTATTTAGTTCATTCTCCTATAAATAGAAGCTTATTTCTAATTTCATTCTCACCAAATCACTAAGACTCACAAGAAAAACAATAGAGAAAGAAAGAAGAAGAGTATTTTGCTACTTTCCTATTGTAGTATCTAATATCCTACTAAGGTAGGGAATGTTATTTTTCTTATGGTAAGGGATATTATTTTTCGTACTCATTCTTTATTAGTGAAAAAGATCTGTCTGCGCGGATTATCGCATGACATGTGAAAATCCATTTACAGTTTCGTTTATTATTTCTTTTCATATTCTTAAATCTAAACTTACTGTGGTAAGTATTTCTTCTATGATCCTTGAAATTAGTAGAATATCCTTGAGTTTTGCGCTTCATCTAGTATCGTTTCATTGGAATATTGGTCTAAACTTTCTTATTAAATTTTAATAATTTCATTCGAGTTATTATTCACGGGGTACTATTCACTCGAGTACTATTTACTTGGGATACTATTCATTTGATAATATTCATTCGGCTACTATTCACTCGGGGTACTTTAAATGACGGGGTACTATTCTTTTAATATTATTCATTCGGGTACTATTCACTCAGGGTACTGTTTATTTGGGGTACTTTGCATGACGGGGTACTATTCATTTAGTACTCTTCATTCGGGTACTATTCATGACAAAATTGGTTTCTTTTCTGACCAAATTATCTTTGATATATGAATCTTATTCTTAAATTTGAATCCATGTTTTGATCATCATGTTGACCATTTGGATATTCTTGAATTCTGGATAAATTGAATTATAAATCTCTAATATGTATCCTTGATATCACTTGATTGATTCTTTATATCATTGTCATCATTCTCATGCTTACATTATAGTGAAAGTCTTCTTTGGCCCGCAGTGCATAGATGGACTGTTGATTGGTATGATTATGACCAGGAATTGTGTATTGGTATAATCATGACCTATAATATTATAGACAAATAATGTGGTAAAAGTTATTTTTAGCTCGTAGTGCATAGATGGACTGTTGATTGGTATGATTATCACTAGGAATTGTATATTGGAATAATCTTAACCTGTAATATTATAGAAAAATGATGTGGTGGAAGTCCTTTTTGGCCCGTAGTGCAAAGATGGATTGTTGATTATTGTTTTTGCAGCTGTATGTCTTTGGTCGTAGTACAAAGATGGATTGTTGATCATTGGTTTTACAATTGAATATCTTTGGCCCATAGTGCAAATATAGACAATTGATTGGTATAATCATGACCATTGAATATCTTTGGCCCGTAGTGCAAAGATAGACAATTGATCGCCATGATCATGACCACTAGTGATACTAACAAATATCATTAGCCCGTAGTGCATGGATAATTCGTTGATTTGAAATGAAGATATGATTATTGAGTGCCTTTAGCCTTTGTGGCAAGGATATTGATTAAAAGATCTATTAAGCCTTTGTGGCAATGAGAAACTGTTGATTTACTTTATTATAAACATGAATTGTGAATTTAACTATAATCTTTGGTGGTTCAGGTGAAGACAGGTGATGAAAGTTTTCTCTGTCTTGTGTACAACAAAGAACTGTTGATGGGTATTACAGGGATGAAATATTAATGATGGACTTTTAATTTCGAAGAGATAGTAGACATTATGTTTTATTTGACTCTTCTAATGTATTGATGTTTCCACTGTAGTTGTTGATCTAAAACTTGTTGTTTATTGTATTCTATCAAATTTTTCCTTGTTGAGGACTAAGGATGATTTATTCTTCATTATCTTAGTTATAATATTCCTTACAGAGCTATTTGTGCTCATTCTTTTGCTTCACAATTCCTTTCAGGTAATAAAAGCGTAACTGGGTCGAGCAGGGATAACAAGGGATTAGAGTGATGGTCTATGACTGTTGAAGTTTTTCAATACATTATAAAATAGTATGACAATATATAATTGTATTGAGAACTTAAAGTGTGTGTGTCGTATTTTATACGTCATTTAATAGTTAATTTTGGTGAACAACAATAGGGTGATGAGAACCCGACTTTGAAAGCGTCAAAAATACACCCCATTAGAATGAGGAGGACATAAATCTTCCCGTTTTCCTTTAAAATTTTGAAATATTTGTTGCTGTATTTTATATAGCATTGTAATAATTTGGGTGTGTATATTGTCGTATTATATTCAGTACAATATTTGTATTGAAACTCACAACTTATGTGTTGTCATATTTTGCACGACAATTAATAGTTGTATAAATAAAATTTATATTTGGATTTTTTACCGTATATCTGGCGATCTAGAATGGGTTGTGTGGACCTATTTTGGGGGCGTCACAGTTGGTATCAAAGCTATAATCACAAGTTGGTGAGATAAGCCCCGAGCCTTTTGTTGGTGACTCCCGGTTAAGGGGATGCACCGAAGCCAGACTTTTCGTAGGGGACGTCGTAAGTAGACGGTGGCAAGTTAATAGGTACCATGGTGAGGTGCTGACACAAGTTAGTGTCCATAGTCACAGTTGGTATCAAAGTTTAGGGATATGATCTCTGGCGAAAATCTGAGATATATTAGAACTAGGAGGGGAGAGACGAGTAATATCTTTTACTAGTGTGTGTCCTTCCTAAGCTGGATTTTCTAACTTAATAAGTTGACAAATTGTGATATGTCAATTAACCTTTGTTTTGAAGCTGTATTCTAGAATGATATCTGAAATTTAAGAGATGAGTAATTGAGAAATCAAGTTACAGAGGAAATGACCGGAAAGATAGAATTTAAAATGAAAGCAATGTACTCTCACCTTTTCGAACTACCAGGTACGTAAATTCTGGGGATAAAATTTCATAAGGAGGGGAGATTGTAAGACCCTGAATTTTATAAAATAAAAGTATTCAATTTTCTTATAATTATTATATTTAGTAAATGGTTAAATTAATAAAAGGTTAAATGTAAGGGTGATATGTGCAAATTTTACAAAGTAAGCAAGTTATCATAAAATATTTGTTGTGTCGAGGAATATTCGTTTAGTCGGAGAATATTCTTTTTATCATGGAATATTTGTACGACGACGCAATCATTAGTGGACCCCACAATAAAATAACTGTCAGATATAGAAAGTAACAAAAATAACCTTTTATAAAAATAACAACAAAACTTTTACCGTTAGCTGTTGAAATACTCGGTGATAAAAGTATAGTAATACGTGTGGTTGCACAGTAGCACACGGTATTGTACAGTATCTCTGATTATTGATACTTACGTAAGAAGTCACTAAGTTTCATTCAATAATTGCTACGGTAGTTGCTGCATAGTATCTCATATTATTGATTCAATTATTGTCACAGTATCATCTGCACAATATTTTATATTATTAAATCAATAATTGAGATGACACATTTATCCATATTATTATTTGCAATATTGACAATGTCTAGAAAATTCTGTCGAGGAAAGGGGTTAGTTTATTTAATTGCGCACCAATAAGGAGAAATCTTTATCGGAAACCCCCTCTTTCCTGAGAATGATCTAGTTGTCAATATTGTGAGTTATAATATTAATGATGAATAATTGTTAAAAGGTTAAAAATGTGTTTATTGAAGATAAGTGATTTTTGATAAATATATATTCAATTTTTGATATAAATAGAGGGGTTTGTCATGAGGCGTTTGTTGTAAGTTTGACTTATTATTTCATGGGGCAATGTACTAATTTTTCAGACCATCGGTTGTGGTTTTAATAATAAATCAATATGGACCGTCAGTTGTGGTTTTAATAGTAAATCAAGATGGACCATCGGTTTTTTGTTTTAATATTAAATCAATATGGATCGTTCGTTTTAATAGTAAAACAATCTAGACCGCCCGTGAATCAGTTACTATTTAGTCCATTCTCCTATAAATAGAAGCTTATTTATTCTTTCAATCTCATGAATTCATTAAGACTCACAAGAGAAACTATAGAGAGAGAAACTATAGAGAGAAAGAAGAAGAGTATTTTTCTATTTCGCTATTGTAGTATCCAATCTCCTACTAAGGTAAGGGATGTTATTTTTCGTATGGTAAGGGATATTATTTTTCGTATGGTAAGGGATATTATTTTTCGTACTCATTCTTTATTTATAGAAAAGATCTGTCGACGAGGATTTCCGCATGACAGGTGAAAATCTATTTACAATTTTGTATATTATTTCTTTTTTCATATTCTTAAATCTAAACTTATAATGGTAAGTATTGCTTCTATAATCCCTGAAATTAGTAATATCCTTGAGTTTTGTGCTTCATCTAGTATCATTTTATTGGAATATTGGTCTGAACTTTCTTATTAAATTTTAATATTTTCATCCGGGGTACTATTTACTCGGGTACTATTCACTCAAGGTACTATTCACTCGGGGTACTTTGCATGACGGGGTATTATTCTTTTGATATTATTCATTCAGGTACTATTCACTTAGGGTACTATTTATTCGGAGTACTTTGCATGATGGGGTACTATTCATTTGATACTACTCATTCAGGTACTATTTAATTGGGGTACTATTTATTCAGGATACTTTACATGACGGGGTACTATTCATTTGGTACTATTCACGGGATACTATTCATGATAAAATTGGTTTCTTTTCTAACCAAATTAGCTTTGATATATGAATCTTGTTCTTAAATTTGAATCCACGTTTTAATCATCATGTTGACCATTTGGACATTCTTGAACTCTGAATAAATTAAATTATAAATCTCTAATATTTATCATTGATCTCACTTGATTGATTCTTTATATCATTGTCATCATTCTCATGCTTACATTGTGGTGAAAGTCATCTTTGGCCCGTAGTGCATAGATGAACTATTGATTGGTATGATTAGGACCAAGAATTGTGTATTGGTATAATCATGACCTGTAATGTTACAGACAAATGATTTGGTGAAAGTCATCTTTGGCCCGTAGTGTATAGATGGAATGTTGATTGGTATGATTATGACCAGGAATTGTGTGTTGGTATAATCATGACATGTAATGTTACAGACAAATGATGTGGTGAAAGTCATATTTGGCCCGTAGTGCATAGATGGACTGTTGATTGGTATGATTATGACCAGGAATTGTGTATTTGTATAATCATGACCTGTAATGCTACAGAAAAATGATGTGGTGAAAGTCCTCTTTGGCCCGTAGTGCAAAGATGGACTGTTGATTATTGATTTTACAGTTGTATGTCTTTGGCCGTAGTGCAAAGATGGACTGTTGATTATTTATTTTACAGTTGTACGTCTTTGGGCGTAGTCCAAAGATAGACTGATGATCATTGGTTTTACAATTGAACATCTTTGGCCTGTAGTGCAAAGATAGACAATTGATTGGTATGATCATGACCATTGAATATCTTTGGCTTGTATTGCAAAGATAGACAATTGATTGGCATGATCATGACCACTAGTGATACTAACAAATATCCTTGGCCCGTAGTGCATGGATAATTCGTTGATTTGAAATGAAGATATGATTATTGAGTGCCTTTAGCCTTTGTGGCAAGGATATTTATTAAAAGATCTATTAAGCCTTTGTGGCAATGAGAAACTGTTGATTTACTTTATTATAAACATGAATTGTGAATTTAACTATAATCTTTGGTGGTTCAGGTGAAGACATGTGATGAAAGTTCTCTTTGTCTTTGGTACAACAAAGAACTGTTGATGGGTATTACAAGGATGAAATATTAATGATGGACTTTTAATTTGGAGGAGATAGTAGACATTATGTTCTACTTGACTCTTCTAATGGATTGTTGTTTTCAATGCAGTTGTTGATCTAAAACTTGTTGTCTATTGTACTCTATCCAATTTTTCCTTGTTGAGGACTAAGGATAATTTGTTCTACATTATCTTAGTTATAATATTCCTTACTGGGTTATTTGTGCTCACCCTTTTGCTTCACAATTCCTTTCAGGTAATAAAAGCGTAGCTGGGTCGAGAATTTAGGGAATTTAATTCCCAAGGAACTAAATAATAATAATAATAATAATAATAATAATAATAATAATAATAATAATAATAATAAGACTTCTCTTTTTTATTTATAATCTAGTATTTCTAATTCAAACATAAATAAATAATATTTATTCTACATCATGAGTGACACCTTATAAATAATGTATCATGACTATCCGGATAATATGAATTCAATGTTAATCACAAAGATTATCACAAAGAATACAAAGAACTTATTATGTGAATAGTTACAGTACAATTCAATCATTCTACCATACAACGTCCCAATCAAATATAAAATATGAAATTTTTGTCAAGTTTTATTTATTTGATTATATGTATTTTAATTCTAAAATGCACAACAATAGCTAATGTAAAATAGAAAGTCCTTTCTAATTTTCATTCAACCTTGACTAGGAATTTCTACGTTGTCACTTTATCGAATCACATAGGACGTTCTTTTCCTTTACTGAAAGCGGTAGATCCTTTGTTGATCATTCATCTATATCCATTTATACTTTATTATATTCGAGTATACCCTACGACATACTCAAGAGTATTAAGGAATATTTCAAAACATAATTCAGTATATACAAGATACTATGATGGTCTCAAGTCCAAAGATTACTTGTACTACTATTACATTAGCAACGCCTATTGACAGACAAGTAAAACTCTATTAGGGTTCCTTTATTAGTCACGTTCAATGAACTTATTCTCCAATAAGCACCTACATACTTTCTTTAGTGTCTCCACACAAATGATCATGAAATCAATCATCCTCTTCAACAGAGCAAACATAGTATATATGTACTAATCTATCCGGAATCAATAATCTCAAATTAATGATCTATACAATTAGGAACATTTTAGTTTTGAACTATCAAGGTTTTAGATCTCATTAACATGATCAACATCGTGATTCTAAAAGCATTGCTCAATAACTATGAGTTTATCACATTTATTAATTCAACTAATTAATATGGACAAAGAATGCATTTTTATAAAATAATTTCTCTTATTAATAAATGAATAAGATTACAAAGTATATACTTATTATATCAAATGTAATTGGGATATACTGTCTCCCCAGATGGGCCACACATGGCCGGGTTTTACAATTTTTTGTTTTTTTAGCTTCTAGAAGGCTTGATCAAAACCTTGAATTTTCTTGATCAAAGTTTAACTTGTTTACTTCTTGTTTGGCTAATATATATATATATATATATATATATATATATATATATATATATATATATATATATATATATATATATATATATATAGGGTCTCCATCCACAGCAGCAACCGGTTGTTGGGGAGCAACCCATTTTGGCCAGCCGCTACAAACTCTACCGGCCTTAGACAATTTTTTTTATAAGCCGGTAGAGCTTGTAGCGGCTGGCCAAAATGGGTTGCTTCCCAACAACCGGTTGCTGTGAATGGAGACTCATATTATATATATATATATATATATATATATATACGGTTTCCTACCTATGCGGACTCAAAAGGCGGACTCGGGACGGACTGGAAAAAAAACAGGCGGGTCATCGTAGGAAGACAAAATGGGTCAAATTAAGATGGAAAAAAATAATTCCATTTTTAGATCAGGGGTAAAGAACAGAGCAGTCCATGTGCGAATCGGCTAACTCTTCCCTCCCTCTCTAACTCTTTTCTCCCTCTCTCTAACTCTTCCCTCTCCCTCGATGCGAATCTGTAGCAAACCGAAAGGGACGAACGGAAGGAAAAGCTTCCACCGACCAACGGAACCATACCTAACGGAAGGTGAGGGTACTCCACTTTATTAATTTTGTAAATTTTTTTTAACCAAATGAAATCTAAGATTTATTTGGGGGTTTTGTTACATGGTTACACTAAATTGACAGGAGCAACTATTATACCCAAAATCTAGAATTGGTGTCAATTTCGTGGATTTTCTCTTACAATAATGGTCCTGTGTAGTTTAGCCGTACATAAATGATTTTGATTGAAGGGATTTGTAAACTAGGTATAGTTGAATTTGTAAACTGGGTGTAGAAAGAGTCGATTTTGATGTTGAGGTACTCACCTTGAGCCTTTCTATTGGAATAACACTTTCTTTAGTTACCTTTTGATGTAGTCCATATTATTGAGATTTTAAAAAGAACCACATGGATTATTGGTAAAATCATCTGTGTAATACACATCTGTGTATATATATATATATATATATATATATATACTTTCATTTGCACAACATTCTCAATTATAAATTATACTTCATTAAAATTACAATTATAATCACATAACCCTAATTGCTATATATACACATTTAATTTTATTTGCACAACATTCACAATTATAAGTTGTACTCCGTTAAAATTACAATTATAATTACATAAGTAACATAACCCTAATTGCAAAGTTTTCTAAAATATTGTCGAATATTAAAATAATAAATATTTATAGTGAAAATAAAACACATTCGATCCAAAATAAAACTCCTACTACAAATAAAATTTCTTTTCGCAATAGGTTACGATGAATATCAAACAATTCTTCAATCGACTTGAACAATATCTAGCCCCCATCACTCCCATCCTTTAGCTGGACTGATGGGAGAGAGACAAGATTTTACGATCAAATATAATAAAGTGTCCAAGTTAGCCTTCTATTTTTGTCGGTTTGTTACTCTTAATAAGTAAAATTGTTTGTTTCAAAAAGTTCTCTCTAACATTAAAATTAAGTCTCATACAAGTGGAAACGAACAGTTCAATAATTTAAGTGGGATACAGAATTTGTTTCCTCTACGATGACCAACCACATTGCACAGATCTTGACAACATGTTATAACAATAATCAACAAAGCTAAAACCTCAGTTTCAATTATTCCTCTATATCAGATAATAATAACTTGTAGGAAAGCCCGAGAGACTAGCTCATCTTGTTATTCCTTATATATTATAGAATATCCCCTAGAAATTTATAGAGAATTGTCATTTCCACAAGGTAAATTTAATATTACGAACGTGGATCCCATGTACTATTCATGTAAGGCGGTCATATGGAGCTGTCAAATTTCCTGGTGGAATTACATTTTTATATCTTAGAGGCATCTGCTCTAACTTGGCTCAAGGCAATGGCAGTTTTTGAACCTGATGGGCGGCCAAGTTGCTTGGTGATGAACTCCCCGGCAGACAAGAGCTTTCGCAGATCAATATTGGTTCGCACACCCAGCCCATGAAGCATGTAGACGACATCTTCAGTGGCTACATTTCCTGAAGCTCCCTTAGCATACGGGCACCCTCCTAGACCAGCAGTAGAGGAATCCACTATACTGATTCCCATCTGTCAGATAGAAAAATAATATGAAAATCAAATAGAATTCATTAATCTGCGATCATATTTATGTAGTTGCTCAAAAATTATTATCATTGCTCGCATAATGCTGTAGAATCTTATGGTTAAAGGCATGAAATTAGAAATTCCAACTGAACCTTTTTTTTTAAAAGAATACACAAGTTTAGATACTGATAACAGCTAGGTGTAGAAGTTATGTGAGCATTAATTGTTCTCAAGTACTCCCCCAGTTCCAAATTATATGATCATTATTAGCTTTTGAAAGTCCATTTGAGGCAATTTCAAACTCAAAATTCATCAAAGATTAAGAACCAATAAATCTTATAATTATGTTTTAGATAGTTTATAATCTTCATCATTGCATTCACTAAAATTAAATAAATCTGTGTTAATTTTTAATTGTGAAAATGTCTCAAATTGACATCAAAAAGCCAATAATGATCTTATATATTTTGGAACGGAGGAAGAATAAAAAAAACCATCTTATTTGATATTTGTGTATTTCAAGAAGGTAGCTCACTTGGAGGGAAATTAATATATTAGGAAGTGCCTGCCCATAAGTGTCGTGGAAATGGACAGCAAGCTTGTCAATGGGAACAACAGCCATTACAGCTTCAAGCATTGGAAGAACAGTGCCTGTCAAAATAGAATGGGGGGACAAAGAGAGACAGAAACAAAGTAAGTGAAACAAGAAGGTGAGGAGCCAATACAGATTCAAAGAGAACAGGCGAAATTGTTCAGTATGTAAACCATTGACCTCTTATTCTTCATTTTATAAAACATTATGGATACGCTTATTTGCAAAAACAAAACGTGGGATAGAACTATTTGTATTATTTTATTACTACTTTGGACTATTTTATCTCATTATTAATCCGTTATTTAATACATAAACTATTTTTTATCGTTTCTAAGGTCATTTGATACCTCAAAAGGGGATTATATAATACCACCTTTCCACTTGGGAATATAATCCCTCATCAGATGATCTTAAAAATGATAAAATATAGTTCATGGGATTAAATAAAGGACTAAGCATGTGACTAGTTACACCAATGAACATGTAAAGAAGGCCACTTAAGGAAAAGTAAAGGGAAAAAGTGCAGCAAAAATGGTGGCATAACTTGAATTGCCATAAGTAATACTTGGAATGAATACTGAATAAAATATTAATAGATAAAGAAACTAAGCTTATCTACAGAATCGGTGATTGTAAGAGTCTAATAATGTTTTTCAGACTGCAAACATGAACATCTGTGGCAGATCCAGAAATTTTTAGCAATGTGTGCAAAAAATATTACACTCGTATTAGTGGCTGTTTTGACATTTCACCATTTTATCAATCAAACTAGTCATATTAGGTGTAGGACACACAAAAGCTTGTGTGTAAATACTCCCTTTTGCGATATGCACATACATAAATACATAATACAAACGTATATATACACTTTTGTCATATTGTTCAATAGTAATATATTGTTAAAACAATTCCTTAAGAAATCAAGGTGGACAATTGGCAACCTTAGATACAACAAGAACACTAACCATTACTCACCATCAACCTAATAAAGCACTACATTTCAAAAAGATATCACACCAAGGCAATATTTACACACCAAGACAATCATACGACCACAAATGTGGAATATTGGGAAAAAAGGGTGTTAATACACCTTTTGGAAGTCGATTTCCAAGAGCAGATTGTTGAAGATGCATTTTCCATAGAAAAAAATTTCACAATAAAGTCAAAGGACAAAATCTAACCATGATCAAAGGCAAAGCATATCTCTCAATATACAGCTGTATGAAAAATGATAATCAAGATGAACAGTTGACAAAGAACATCAACATCAATAGAATAAGAAAAGAACCAAGAATTAGAGATAAATAGACAGCAGTTAGACAAACCACATACAGAAATATATACTAGCTTACCACAGAAACTTTGTAACAAAAAATAAATGGTACCAAAAGGTAACGATAAGTGGTAAATTAGTTACAAAAGTCCACCAAATGAGGAAGAAATAGATTGTTTTTATGTTCCAGTAAGGAAACTTCAGCTCATCTGGATTCCAGTAAGGAAACTTCAGCTCATCTGGATTCTAGGAGTAGGTATTTTAAGAATATTTGAGTTTTGTTACATAGAAATGATTTTTTGCCGTTTTATTCGGAGGCTATGGCTCACTTGGGACACTACATAGCTTGTCGAGGCAATACAGCATCAATTGGGTCTTAGGTAAACTGAACCATTCATGTCTCAAGTATGATCCTAGTAAAGTTCACTACTGACTCCTGCAAAACATTAATCTAAGCAATTAGCTCTACGATATAATGGTTATTCAAATTTCAACTAAAGAAACTCAATTTTGGCGATGCATTTCTTGTTCAGTAGACATCAAATTAGAGAGTGAAACGGTGACATCTTATGACAAATAAAACTTTTCAAATAGACGTAATTAGATACAAGGGTCGTGTCATAGCAAGGGATCACATTCAAGACACTTCAGACCTCAGAGTAACATCAAATAAATGTCATTCATGGAGGAAAAAAAATCAATGCAGATGTGTACTAGATACAATCTGTCATATCAACCAAACACATAAAATTGCCAAATTTGAAAACAAGAGGTACTTTATCACATTACCAGGTGTACCAACCCCTATTGTATCAGCAAGCGAGATTTCGTAGCAACCCATATCATAAAGCTCTTTAGCCACACAAGCAACTTTTGAAGGAGGAATTGCTCCTTCATCTGGGCATCCAAGCACGCATGATATATACCTATTAAATTTGAGAAAAATTCTTCACTTCAGTTCCCTCTGTTAACAATAAGCATATTGTTCCTTTTAAGTGGAAGTATTCATTCATGAAATGCAGCTAACAAAATGGCGATAATTTACTCTTCAGAACGGAAGTAAAGCTATGAAGCACGGACACTTCTTGTAGGTCAATAAATCTGTGTCGGATACACGTCGGACACTCGTACACCGACACTTGACGGACACTTATCACGTACTTCTGCTTACGTTATGATAGGTGCTAGTTATTTCATTGAACTTAAACTTTGAAGTTAACCACTTGCTTATGGTTATTTTTTTTGGGAATCTCTTGCTTATGGTTATGTAAATATAATTTACTTACCATATCAATAATACAAATTTCATCTTGTTTGTTTTAAGAGTTCTTGTGTGGGTAATTTGTTGATAAAATATTCATTTCATAATTTATATATGCCTAATTTACTGGGTTTTTTTGCTCTACTATTAGTATTCAGTTAAATATGAACTATATAATTAGAACTTCTCTACTGATTTAAACATATATTTGTCTACTAAATATTGTCATCTCTTAAGAGTTTTATGATTTAATTTAGAGATGTTTATGGTATAAGTGTTCCTAGACGTTTGCTTGATTTTATCATGCTTTATTATCTATTAAATTTATTTATACATTTATTTTTATTAAAAATAACATAAAATTTATGTATCCCTCAACGTATCATATCCTGCTTTTTGGGAAAAAGTCTTGTCGCGGATCGTGTCCCATCTGTGTACAATGTTTGTATCCATGCTTCCTAGAAGTAAAGGAACTAATTAAACATAAAAAAAGAAAAAAAAATTCTAGTTACATGTATTCAGTTCTGACCAATCATGTTGTCATATCGTATCACATTTTGGATTACCAACTAAGCCACCCAAAGATACCGACCCCTACTGTACTCTGCACCATGGAAAGAGCATTTTCTTTTCTAGTTTTCGTTTAGCGTACTGAATCAAACCTTGATCCAAGTAAATATGAACAACACAATAATCTCAACTATATAATTAGAACTTCTCTACTGATTTAAACATATATTTTTCTACTAAATATTGTCATCTCTTAGAGTTTTATGATTTAATTTAGAGATGTTTATGGTACAAGAGTTCCTAGACGTTTGCTTGATTTTATCATGCTTTATTATCTATTAAATTTATTTATACATTTATTTTTATTAAAAATAACATAAAATTTATGTATCCCTCAACGTATCATATCCTGCTTTTTGGGAAAATGTCATGTCACGGATCGTGTCACATTTGTTTACAATGTCTGTATCCATGCTTCCAAGAAGTAAAGTAACTAATTAAACATAAAAAAAATGCTAGTTACATGTATTCAGTTCTGACCAATCAAGTTGTCAACATGTCATATCGTACCACATTTTGGATTACCAACTAAGCCACCCAAAGATACCAACCCCTACTGTACTCTGCACCATGGAAAGAGCATTTTATGTTCTAGTTTTCGTTTAGCGTACTGAATCGAACCTTGATCCAAGTAAATATGAACAACACGATAATCTCATGCTGAAACATCTAAATGTAGCTTCCAACTGCTAATAAGAATCGAAGGAGTAGCAGGTTTTTTCCTTAAATAGTGTGTTGGTGCCCCATATTTGTTTGTCTCATGGGAGCAACCACGTACGCGATGTGTGTTTATGCAACTAGCACATGTGTGTGTGATGGAGGGAGGGAGGGAGGGAGAGTAATTTATATTTATTAGTGAAAAGAAAATGGCATACCCACGAACAGGAATCGAGAGCTTTCTAGAAGAGTTAGTAACATCCCGGTAACGAGCAAGACTCTCTTTGATGCTACAATTAATGTTCTTTTTGGAAAAGGACTCAGAAGCTGATGCAAAGACAGCTACTTCCCTTGCGCCAGCAGCAACAGCCGCTTCAAAGCCCTAAGAGTGATAAGAGTAAATAGAAATTAATTCATGTAACCCTTGAACTGCACATCAGATTCTTTTCTCAAGGAATCTTACTTTCAAATTAGGTGTCAAAACAGGCAACCTGGCAGCTTCCAAGTGTTTAACTGCTTCCATTACATCCTTTGCATCTGCCAGCTGTTTAGCAAATGTATAATTATAAATAAACAAATTTTAAAATTATAATAAAATATATAAGAAAACAGTATGAGCAATTATGTTTCAGGTTTAATGGGAATAAAGACATAGGTACCAAATTAAAGACAATGAAACCCCACAAAATTCAATTCACAGAAAATAGTTCGAAGGACAAAGTAGAAACATAGAAGCTACAGAAAATTAAAGATCGACTAATCAACAAATAGTTTAGTACTTGTTGAGATGCAAGTTGATTTAGCACGTAAAAACAGATAACAAAGTAACGCGAAAGAAGGAAAATGGTGGAGGGGGCTGTCAGCCACCTACTACTACAAAAATGTCCCTTTTCAATGAACATAGGCAATAAAACTGTGAAAGGCCCATTAGTAGCAAAGTCAACTGTACCAAGCATGCAAATTTATTCTACAAGATCAAGAAACAGATTGTTCCACAGAAATGATGATGGTGCAGCATTGCAAGTGCAATTGATATATAGATGCAATAGTAAAATGAAAACCACATCACCTGGGGTACCCATTTTGGTGAGACAAAGCTTGTAGCTTCAATAACTGACAGGCCACAAGAAAGCAGCCTGTGAATTAATTCAACCTTCACAGCTGTAGATACAACTTTTTTCTCATTTTGTAACCCATCCCTTGGACCAACTTCCACAATCTTGACATAATCTGGTATACCTATAAAAACCTTATGTATCCAAACAAAACCAAAAAACCAAATTCTATTATTAAAAATAAGAATATGGAAACAATACACAATAATACAATCAATAATGTTATTTTCCAAAGGCACTTGTAGATCTAGAAGTGGGGTTAAATAATCTTTTAAAACTTTTGATTGTTTATAAGATATTACTAAATATTTTTTAAAGCACAACGGAATATGATTTTTGAAAATCCCCTTATAGATTAAAAATAAATCTCGGTTCTGAATTTAGCAAGATAAGCAACTTTAAATAATATAAGCAGATGGAATGTAAGAACAGTAAAGTAAAAACAACAAATTTTAAGTAGTTCGAAGACTGAATAACTCATAATTCACTCTTCTACTCTACAAGTAGGAATTCCACTACAAATTTAGTCACACAGACAAGGACACTCTGCCCTCTTCAAGCCCCACATATTTGAATAGGTAAAGTCCAGTAGACTTGGATATTTAGTCACTAAGACTAGGACTCTCGGCATCTGATGATTTGTTGATTGAGTGTTGTTGAGAGATGTTGCTAAGATGGCGTTAAGCTTTTCTTCTCAAGTACTTAGCAGCTTGAACTAGATATTCAGGATCGTTGAGTTCGTTCTTTTAACTTTTGCAGAGTTTAGTCTTTTTGATCAGTGTTCGTCTCTCGTTCATTTTGAATCCTTGTTGCCTTTTATAATCTGCTGAAAATTTTCTCGTTGTTAGATACCCGTTGATAAGCTTTGTGGTGCAGTTGCTACTCTTCAAGAGCACGAAGTGCACTTATAAGGCATATTCTTTTTATTAGCTATTTTCTTGGTGAATAAGAGTTGGTAGTGGAATCCTTATTTTTAGCAGTTGTGGCCTTAAGTTTAAGAGAGAGTAGTTATCCCTTAGATGTATTTAAATTACTTCAGTATGTAAAGAAGTGATAGTTCAGTGAATAACAAATTAATGTGGTTTATTCTCACCTTAAGTAGAATACTAATTTCTACAAAAATCTTACAACTTTGATTGGGACTGGTATCAGAGCTATGACAACCAATAAGGAACGTATTGAGCAGTTGGAGGATGCGCTACACCGAATGGAGCTCGACATGGCTGATAGGTTGCGCCATGTTGAAGAAACTCTTAATCGTCTCTCTGATGTACTACTAGCAAAATAGGAGCCTCCAAACCATTCCAATCAACAGCATGAGGGCCACTGGGGGACGGCTTGTTATCTCCTCCAAGACAGCGAAACTTGAATTTCCTAACTTCTTAGGAGATGATCCGACAGAGTGGTTCAATCGTGTGAACAAACTTTTTAAATTTCATAATACTCCCGAAACTCACAAATTTTCTTTGGCCTCCTACCACTTGAGGAGAGGCCAACCAGTGGTGGCAGTGGATTCGCAGGACGTTCCAAAAAGAAGGACGTGCTCTCCCATGGGAAAATTTCGAAGACGAACTATGGGCTCGCTTAGTGCGAAGATTTTGATAAAGCCTTGAAAAGGCAGAGCAGTTCACTACGTGATTACCAGCGGAATTTCGAGCGCTTGGGCAACTGGGTATGTGGTTGGACGCAGAAAGCTCTTGTGGAAACTTTCATGGGTGGCCTCAAACCATAGTTGATGGTATAAGAATGTTCAAGCCAAAATCGTTGAAAGAAGCTATTAGCCTTGCACGAATGAAAGATGAGCCGCTGGCGCGACCTTTAAACCGATCCATTGTTGACTTCCCTTCTCTAACAAATTCAATACAGCTTTGCCCATAAAATGCCTTACATGTGATGAAATGCAAAAAAGGCGAGTTCAAGGCCTCTACTTTAACTGCGATGACAAATTCACTCCAGGACACAAGTGTCAAGGACCCCAGGTCTTGTTGTTGGAAGTAGACGATGGTTCAAACAAAGATGGAGAGGACCGCGTAGCCAATGAACCTTGAGGACAAGGTTCCACTGAAAGAGGGCGGTATTGATAAGCTTAGTGGTGCAGTTGCTACTCTTCAGGAGCACGAAGTGCAGTTATAAGGCATATTATTTTTATTATCTATTTTCTTGCTTGCTGAATAAGAGGTAGTAGTGGAATCCTTATTTTTAGCAGTTGTGGCCTTGAGTTTAGGAGAGAGTAGTTTTCCCTTAGATGTATTTAAATTACTTCAGTATGTAAAGAATTGATAGTTCAGTGAATAACAAATTATTGTGGTTTATTCTCACCCTAAGTAGAATACTATTTTCTACAAAAATCCTACAGCTTTAATTGGCACCTATAACCCGTCGGTGCATTTAATGCTCAAATATTCTACAATCCTTGATGTGGACGTTTTAAACTAGGTGTCAACTCCTTTTTAGCTTGCATGTCACATCAGTCTACTTTTTCACCTAACACTCTTGACGTGTCACTTTCACCAACCTAGCCGGTAGACACATATTCTGATATTAGATTTTAACCAATGATGTTTGGTGAATGCATCGGGACCATCAAACAGCAACGCTCCAATGTCAGTCATTTTGTCAAACTTCACATACTCTATGAAGTTGATGCATCGTAGAGTTCATTCTATGATTTGTTCTTCTTCGATGCTTGCCTACGAAATGCAATATGCTCAAAATAACAGTCAACAGCCTTATGCCCATATTCATGACAGTTATAGCAATTAATATGCAGCATGTGTGAGTGTGTGTGTGTGTGTATCTTCTCACTTTGAACTTATGAGGAGGATAAGCCTTTCTTCTTGGTTGAACTCCTACTACCGCACTGTTCTACGATTTTGAAATTTCGTAAAGTAGAGACCAGTTCTACGATTGATGCCAGGTTGACTCGTAGAGTTGTTTCCAAACTCTACGAGTCTTCGAGGCATGGTCGTAGACTTGGTTTTACTCTGCAATTTTACAAAACCCAAACCAATGTGTGACCTGTTATTCTTTGGAACAACAGTCTGGTCAGCAAAGATTGGACATGGAATACTTGGCTCGACAACCTCTTTGGATTTCACAAACACAATACTTCTATGGGAAGAAGAAGCATCGTTATTGCTAGCATTCACTGATTTTTCCACACTTGGGTTGGATGAAGATAGACCTTCAAAATTCAAACTTGATCTATCAAAGACAACTCTCTAATTTCTGATCAGTGAATCCATTGACGAGGAAGAACGATTCCACTTAGAAATTGTCCTCTAATTCCTCTTTTCTAGAGTTAAGAGTAGACTCCCTCAACGTGTTAGTCTCAGTTAACTTTCTCAAATTCTCATTTTCAGCCTCAAGCTTGGATAGAGAGGCAATGCTGCGTAAAGTAATTTCCAACTCCACTTGCACTTTCTCTTTTTCCTCTTGAAGAAGAGAATAATCATTTGATAGAACCCTGAACAACTTCATATATCGATGCAATTCAAATATTATATCATGCAAGTCTAATCTAAGATAATCCATATTAACATCAGGGGAGTTGAAGTCAAATACCTCACTGATGTCGATCTCTCATTGATCAATGGTTGCATTGGAGTCTTTTTCTATAGCCATCAAGCACAAATTAACTACTTGAGGTTCTTCATCATCACTAGAGTATGAGCTGGAGACAGTATCTAAATCACTCCAAGATCCTTCTGCTACTAGACCTCTATCTTGCTTGTGAGACTTCTTGTAGTCCTTATATTCTTTCTTTTTATCATACTTCTTTTTGTACTTCTTGAGTTCCTCAGGTAGAGGCTTGGTACACTCTGCTATGAAATGGTCAGGCTTCTTGCAGTTATAACAAAAGTCTTTTTCCTGCTCTCTGTTGTTGCTGCCTTTGTTGAAGTTCTTCTTTGATCTCCAGTTGCTACTTTTTCTTATGAACTTTCTTAGCCTTCGAGCAAGCAGGGCTATATCATCATCTTCATCAGCATCATCTCGATCATCTTCTTCTCCAGCTTCAGTTGAAGCTCTAGAGACATCCTCAGAAGCTTTAAGAGCAACACCTTTATCCTTTCTTTTGTTCTCAGAAAGGGTTTATGCTCTTTGATTCAGCTCAAGCTCGTAGGTAAGGAAATTTCCATAGAGCTTCTGCACAGTCATCTCGTGCAGATTCTTAGATTCTCGGATAGCGGTGGTCTTGGCATCCCACTTGCTTGGTAGAGCTCACATGAACTATATGTTCAAGTCTTTGTTGGGATACACCTTGCCATATGATCTTAAAGAGTTGAGAAGGATGTTGAATCTTTCATATGTTGTCGTAATGTTCTCTTCAGGAACATGAGAAAACATCTCATATTGTTGAGTCAAGAGAGACTTCTTGTTTTCTCTGACTTCTTATGTGCCTTCGTGCATGACCAATAGAGCTTCCCATACTTCCTTTGCAGTGGTGCAGTTGACAACATTTTTGAAGAGTTCATCTTCTAGATCCTTAAAGAGAATATTTTTGGCCATTTTATCTAACTACACACGCTTCTTCTCATTCTTTGTCCACTCTTCACGCATCTTGACAACCTCCTTGTTGGGATTATCTGTTCTAGGAGCTAGCTTAGTAGGAACATGTGGACCATGGAGGACAACTTCGAACAAATCATCGTCAATAGCATCCATGTACGGCTGCATACGCACTTTCCAGTTAGCAAACTTTTCTCTATTTAGAAGAGGTGGCTTACTTCCACCACCAAGCTCAGAACCGTTTTTATTTTGTGTCATGGATCTACTCAAAGTGTAAGTTTTGTGTTCGTGAGAACCCGCTCTAATACCACTTGTTATTTCCCAGAGGCACTTATAGATCTAGAAGAGGGTTAAATAGATCTTTTAACACTTTAGATTGTTTATAAGATGTTACCAAATATTTTTTAATCAGATTGATTAAGCACAGCGGAATATATTTTTGAAAATCCCCTTATAGATTGAAAAAGAATCTCAGTATTGAATTTAGCAAGATAAGCAACTTTAAGTAATATAAGCAAGCAGATGAAAAGTAAAAACAATTAAGTAAAGACAATAAATTTTAAGTGGTTTGGAGACTGAATAACTCCTAATACACTCTTCTAATCCATGAGTAGGAATTCCACTAAGAGTTTAGTCACACAGATAAGGACACTCGACCCTCTTCAAGCCCCGCAGACTAGGATATTTAGTCACTAAGACAAGGACACTAAGACCTCTTCAAGTCTAGCAGACTTGGATATTTAGTCACTAAAACAAGAACTCTAAGCCCTCTGATGATCTGTTGATTGAGTGTTGTTGAGAGGTGCTGCTAAGATGGCGTAAAACTTTTCTTCTCAAGTACTTAGCAGCTTGAACTAGATATTTAAGATCGTTGAATTCGTTCTTTTACTTTTGTAGAGTTTAGGCTTTTTGATCAGTGCTCGTCTCTCGTTCATTTTGAATCCTTGTTGCCTTAATATGCTGAAAATCTTCTCGTTGCCAGATGCCCGTTGGTGCATTTAATGCTCAGATATTCTGGAATCCTTGACGTGGACGTTTTAAACTTAGGTGTAAGCTCCTTTAAGCTTGTCTGTCATATCAGTCTTCTTTCTCACCTAACACCCTTGGCGTGTCACTTTCACCAACCTAGCTAGTAGACACATATTCTGATCTTCGATTTTAACCAAGGATGTTTAGTGAATGCATTGGGAACATCAAACAGAAACGCTCCAATGTCAGTCATTTTGTCAGACTTGACATACTCCACGAAGTTGATACATCGTAGAGTTCATTCTACGATTTGTTCTTCTTCGATGCTTGACATATGATAGAGTGAGCACTCTGCGAATGTTGCCTTACGATCGGCTCATCAAATATTACTTTACGATTTTGAAGCTAATATTGCGCTCGCGTTACTCAGTGATCTACGTTCAGTCATTTACTTAAAAAGCTTTGTTTAACTTTACAATTCCTTTGTTCACTTTGCGAACTGAAATTTGCTTTACGATTTGTAGTGGACTTTACGATAGCTGCAAATGCTTTGCGATCCGTCTGATGTACTACGATCATCTGATTGCGATACTTCTTCACACTAAGAACTAGCAGAGTGACTTTACGAACGTTGAAATCCTATCAGCTATACATCAGATCAGTTTTTAACAAGATCAACCTAACATTATTTGATATTTCTAATCTAAGTCCTTGTACATTAAATCAAATCATTAATAAGAACTTTACAAAACTCTCTAGTACAATTATACATTAATTGCGTTCATCGTCAAATTTAAATATGCAACCTCTAACAAACAAGATTAAATGATTCGGTACAACAAAAATATTTAGTGATTAGCAGTTATATTATATAGATATTGATCAGAATTCAGCACATGTAACAATCTAAAATACAAAGAATGAAGGAGCATAATCAGAATTCAGTACATATAACAATCTAAAATAAAGAATGAAGGAGCATAATACTTTGATTATAAAAGAATCACCTTATGTGTAATGCCCTTTATGGTTTTATCGTTGTCATAGGAGTTGTACTGATGATTGGGCAAATATTTTGAATCAGACACAGTTCTATATCCCACATGATTGCGGTCTAAACTTGAAGTCCTTCTGCAGGAGATATCGACCTGTGACTTATCTCTCACTTTCCGTCTCCAGGTGAATGACTCTCTTCTATACTCTTCAAAATCTTCACTGAAAATAAAGCACTATTATACCATATTTTCTAAATTGAAGGATCCATCAAAACCAAATGCATAATGGCTGAAATATGCTTCAGTTAACTTATATTTGGGCTCATGAAATGCATAATTGACAATACAATTAGCTTGACAACATTAAGATGTCATTTCGACCAATGGCGGACCCAAAAATTTTAGCGAGTGGGATCACAATCAAATAGAGTAAAATAATTTAAAATAAACAAACTTAAACTTAATATCGCCTTCAAGACCTCCACATGCCGTTTAAACTTGTAAACATGTACAATTTGATTGACTCAATAATGAGAAGAGATGTATGTAAATACCAAATTTCAAGCATGGATAGTTAATAGTTGGGGACTACATCTAAAGATTTTAGCACCTCTTCTAAAATTAAAATCGAAAAATTTTAAAATAAAAAATTGACGATATTAACAAAAAGTTTCAAGAATTAAAATTTTATAATCAGTAGTAGTTCTTATATAATTTGTGATAATTATGATTGTATTAACTATAATAAATAACTTTTTAAATTTGAAATTTAAAATTTCACAATTTACTTTTTTTTTTAAATATTAAAATGCCTCTTTTTCTTGAAAAGTGCAGTAGTAACACGAAAGATGAATCATGGATAGTACGTGAGTTTAATTCTTTCTAGTTGCAAACTTGCTATAGAATATAGTAATTATATACTTCCTCCATTCCAAATTATATGATTATTATTGACTTAAAAGTCAATTTGATAAATTTTCAAACTCAAAATCGAGATAATTCATTAAAAATTATGAAACTATAAATCTTATAATGAGTGATATTTCTTAAATAGTTTACAATATTCATAATTTTATTGATCAAGATTTAAAGAATTCATGTCAAATTTGAGTTCGAAAATGCTTTAAGTTGACTTCAAAAAAATTGTTAGGATCAAATTTAATAGAAGACTAAGATCGCATATCTATAACATTCTTCCAAAATATCCAGGATATTTACAAGCTAAGTTATCACATAGATAAATCTAGAATGTTCTATCAAAAAACCTAATATTTATAAGAAAATTCTAAAAATATCAACTAGTGTCAAACAAGGGTAACATGGTGTAGCCTATTAAAAATATGCATACGGCAACACTAACTTGACCAAATTTAAATGTATCTTTAAGAAAGTTATCTTAACGTACCACATTTCGAATAAACGTATTTCGAACCAAAATCCCGAAGAAACCTACCCCTGTCGTATTATGACATCTGACATTTTTCGTTCCTGTATTTGTTCCACGTACCATATCAAATCGTGATCCAGCTAACATTGCCTTGCATTGTGTCTAAAGTTTAAAGAAGTAAACATTGCCTCATTTGCCTTAATCTATTACCCTTCATTTTCTCTTCTTCTTTTTTATTTAATAAGATTTTCTTCATAGTTTAGATTTAAAAAAATTCAATACCTAAGAACATCATGCAACTTAAGAAGACATGCCCCAACTTAAGTGTGTTATCAAGTACTAATTCCAGTGGCACACACGTTAAGTGTGTAATTTATGTAAGGATATTACAAGAGTTTTATCAAATTTTGGGGATATAATAAAATAAAAAAATGTAATAAAAAAACTTGTAGGGGCAAATGGGAAAAGAAATTTGTAACAATTTCAAGAGACGCAATTAAAAATCTTGCTTTCCCTTTATAATAAGAGATAAAAGGATGGCACTTGATAACATGCTCTCAGAGGCATGAGTGCTCCACCCCATCCTCCCCACCCCCACCCCCACCCCCACCCCCACCCCCACCCCCACCTCAAATTCTATTAGCAAACAATTTCTACCCACAAACTTTTACAAGGTTAGAATCAGAATAAAAAGAAACATGCAGAATCGCCCTAATGGAGTCAGTTTATTGTACTTTAACAACTTAAGTACCAACTAGTCCAAAGCTTAAGAACCCAAGACCTTGTATAACGAGAGCTCTGATACCATGTAAATTTACCAACAGCTCTAAAAGAGGACCCAAGAATGTGTATCATGCTTTAACACTATGATGTTTCAACACATGCAACAGTAATAGGGGAGGATGATAGAGTTCTAGTTGACGATGCAAGAGGGTACATGACAAAGACCAAAGGCAACAACATTCAGTTGAGAGAAGATTTTCAGACCTTTTTTCTCTCTTGTGAATGTGTGTGGGCCCGGGAGAGTGGCCCTAGAGGCCTTGACTAATTTTGAAAGTTGCAATTGTGCCGCTAGCCCAAGAATTCAATATAGATGAGATGAATTCTTAACAGGAATAATAGCACTAAATATCATGGATAAAACCCAATCTATAGGTAAACAAAACAGTATCATATACCAAAATTAAGACTATTATCAATATTCAAGTATATTTGAAGATGTACGTTGGATCTTGTGCGCATGTTATTGAGATTCTTTAAGGTCTCATTGAACTTACTACCTTCTAACATTTTTGCAGTTACTCGTTTATCTATTAGGAATAAGTTTCCGAAAAGACAAGGAATGGGTATGTAGTAATTGAGGCCGATACAACAATGGTAAGTAGAATTTCAACGTAAGTATTGTCAAGTAATGATGCCCAAATAGCAATTAAAACTAATCTTTTTTCTGTCAACCTCATCCTTCCAACTTAAGCAAAGATAGAAACAACATTTTATTAACCAACACAAATGAATACATCAACTAGAACCTCCCAATCAACAAAAAGAGTAACAATAAAGGTCACTCTACCAGAAAATTTTAATGATGGCACTGGTCAGTAGATTTAATTACTAGCAACAGTTTCTTATCCATAAAGCATTGCTATTAAAGAATGTCAATATTGAATTACATAAGATCAACAACAATGGTAGTAATAATAATGTTACTAATAGTAACAACAGCAATAAATTTGTTTCTTTGCCCAATTATTCTCAGTCAAAACTTCCTAGTGATTTAACAAAATGGGGGAAAAGCGGAAATGGAACTTTCATGTTGCACAAATAAAAGAAAATTTATGTGTAGAAGCAACAAAAAAAATAAAGCTTCGCAAAGACACTTACTTGCAACTATTGGATGAGCTGCAACTTCTTCCTTCAATCCAGCAGTTTCCCATTCCAACATCCTCACCTCTGGGCCTGCAAGCACTATATGAGAAACTATGAAGTCGATCAATAGTGCTCAGACTTGGCAATTTGTCCAGGCCAAGGGGCTCCTCCAAACTCGACATTGTAGAGGTGGATGCAACAAGTGGAACTGGAATAGATGCACAACAGAGTAAGTGCTCCCCGGCGACTTACGTAAGACTTTTTCTGCTAGCATGAATCAACAGCAGTGGATGAAGGATCGAATCAACTCAAGCAAAGACAAATCATGTAACTCAAGAATTATAGCACCTAATTTCATTACGAAAACACAAAACATTGAGAGTTCAACGCATCAAACATGTAGTTAGGGGTGAAAATGAACCGGGTCGAGTATTGAGTTGCTTAGATTTGGTTCATAAAATTTATCGAGTCTGAAATAAGGTTTGATTGAGGCTCGTTTAGTTACCGAGTCGAGCACGATCTCGAATTGAGCCCGAACAACTTGAACTTTTCGAGCGAATATGATCCGAGTATCAACATAAAATTGTAATTTGAAAAAGCTCAAGTAATTTATCGAACTTTAAAATTTGCTCATATTTGAATTGTTTATATTTATTTTGAGTCGAGCGAGTAGGAATCAAGCCGTTTGGTTCATTTTACAACCTTACATGTAGTATAAACATTAAAGATAGTCTTATTGGTTTTTAAACAGAAACTCACCAGTGTGAATTAAGTAAGCAAAAGAACTAGGAATATTACTATCTAAGTTGGTAATGATTGAACCAATAGCATGCAGGATCAGCTCCATGTTGATGGCCATTGACGTTCAGAACAAAGTTTACTAAGCGAAAAATCCTTTTTTTCTGCACAAGTAGACACTATATATCCAAATACAACAGCACATTACTGCTGCTAGTTGTTTAGCCTTTTTCCGAAGATGATTAAGCAATAAAATCAAAAGTATTTGATGCAGCTCCTAGGCTTAAAAGACATTTAAAAGTTTCGGATAACTAACCAACTTTGAGTGAGAGAAGATCTAGTAAAAACATAAATTGCCAGCTGAGTAACATAGCAATAGTCAAGGATTGATAAGATGGCTCTCAAAAATTTATGAATTTTTGTTTTCTAGAGACCAAAACTCAACATCATAGAATAAATTATATAATTCAAAATTTTTGTTGAATGCATTAAAACATTACATTAGCCAAGTATTCTGTAATTTTTCTAATCAGATAGCTGTACTTAAGTACAGCTCAACAATGCTCTTTCCCAGTAAATCAGGTCATAATGGAAGGCTTATTAAGCATCAATTTTCTACCATAACAGAGGAGACCCACATATTCATTAAATGATAAGAGAAGAGGCCATGTCGTTCCCAAAAGTTGGTTCAGTTTCCTTTACATATACACATATGGATAAGTAAAATGTAGTAATCTATAACCTGCTAATTGGAGTAATGTAGATTTTTGGGTCCATAATCTAAAAACTTGAGCTTCGATAGCAATCTGAACCTTAATGGTATGCAAGCTTTGGTTGCACAATGTATGGGTTTCAAGTCTTCCGACTTGAATTTAGGTAGCCCTTTTATCTTAGTGTAATAACAGTCAATATGGTTATTTAATAACAGTCAATGTGGTTAGTCCATTTGATGCCACCTTAATTAGTCTCTTCATGTGCAATGTAGGTTGCACATTAAAAAAATTAACACCTTTGGGAAAAAAACAGTCTGCTTTCCAAAAAATATTGCAGAAAGTTCATGCAAACAGGGTACATTCACAAAACATGATTACTGTTGTTTTACCAACTATCATGTAAGATATGTCGGCCAAAGACAGATTATCAAAAGTATATCTAATTTCATACGTTCTTCCTACAAACTTGTAACCAAACAAACCTTATGAAGACCAGAACTTCGTATAAATACAGTATCCAGAAATTTCTCCAAAACCCCCCGCCAAGCCAATGTAACAATATGAACTGATTGCATAAATCTCAATTATGTGTAAGGGCACCGTTAAAGTACATTAGCATTACTGCAAAGATTTCTTCAACAGAAGCAAAGAATATCCCTCCAACCTTTAATCAAATTAGTTATTGCCCAGACAAACTAAAAGTAGATATTCAATTTTAAGTACCACAATCCTACATAAATTTAGACAAGTTCACTGAATTTTCTCAGAACTTAAAACCCACAAATTACATCATAAATTGAATAAAGATGAAAACACAATTAATAACCAGAAAGACAACTGAAATTCAAAACAGCAATCATGCTTGAAAGAAACAAAGCCAAAAAAAAGTTAAATATACAATTCAAATTTTGCTAGCAACACCAAAAAAATAATAATAATAAATAAATAAAACTTTAAAATTCATCTAACTATTTTATTCTATCATAAACATAGACCTCAAATTTCTTTTCCAATTATTCTATATTCCTCCGATTTAACCGCAAATAAACAAAGCAAAAAATCTCAACCACCCACCCAATAGAAGAGGACCAAACAACTAATTAAAGAAATAGAAGCTGGGGTTTGTGAAATTCATAACAGGGAAGAAAAACCCTTGTAGAAATTTACCTCTTTTTTGTGTGTTTTTCTGCTCTAATTGCTTTGGGTATTTTGCCCAAACAAGGAAACACAAGGAAGGTTAGATGAGAGAGAGAGAAAACTGACGGAGATTTCTCAACTACGAAGTCTTTGTTTGGTAGCCAGCAGTATAACATCACTTTGTGTAATGTGAACGCTCCTCTCTTTTTGTGGTATGAATTAAATCGCCATAAAATTGGAGGGAGTAGGAAAGATGGTAGGTAGTTTTCAGTTGGAAGCTGGTCAATTTCCTTCTCTTCTTTTCTTTATTTTTTCTAATACAAAAGATTTGGGTTAAAGGAGAAATTATAGATTGAAACTTATTAAATTGTCTAGAATTATTAAATGGTTAATATTTTTTTGTAAGATGAGAATATTAGTTTCTTGTAAAATATATTACAAAAATTTTAAATATAACAAGTTATTCATGAAAAATTAAGTAAATTTAAAAATTATATAATAATAATTCATTTGCTATTAATATAATTAAAATAATAAAATATTCATCTTTAAATTAATGATTCATCTATGTGTATAAGTAAATAGGTGATGGTGGTAAGTGAATATTGATGAAAAGAGTTTAAAAGTCAAATGAAATATGAAAACATAACGGACTAAATATTTTTTTTGTCCAAAGTAAGTTAATTGATTGGTTAAACATATCGGAATTGTATTTTAAAAATCTTTCAAAGATTAACAAAAAATGCACAGATATAAATTTAGTGAGCAAATCTATAATATAAAACAGAGCAGAGAGAGAAAATAGACAAATGTCACATCAAGTTTACGTCAGTTGCTCTCTCTCTCATTCCAGTTTATTCAAATTTCAAACCCTCTATCTATTCTACCACACACACAGAGCTCTCTCTCTCATTCCCCCTACATACAAATATGTGTTCTCATTATGTTTCAGATTTACAATTGTTTAATTTTGACTCACATATTTCGATAATTTTTAAATTTTAAATATTTTCAGGTATATATTGAAGGATACATGGTGTAAGCTGTAAAGTAAAGGGTCTTATACTCAACATGTTGTTTCTCTATTTTTTGCATGTATGTATTCTTTGTGTTTTGTCTTTTGTAAAGTTAGATAATTATGCATGGTTATGATGATTTTGGGTATGGAATGATGGTTTTTATGGTGGTTTGGATATGTATGGATGATTGTAGTTTTGTAAACATGTTTAGATTTTTTTTGGATATCTATTTTTAAAGGAAACTCTGTCGAAATTTCTTGAAATTAGTAGCGACTAGCTTGATGTTTTGGTGGTTGGATGTGTTGATGATTGAGTATATATTAATTTCTTCATATATGTATTTTTTTGTGTTCTGTATTTTGTAAATTTAACTAATTATACATGGTTATGATTATTTTGGGTATGGAATGATGATTTTTTTGGTGGTTTGGATATGTGTGGATGATTGTAAGTTTTATAGACATGTTTATATTTGTATGGATATCTATTTTTAAAGGAAATTCTGTCGAATTTTTTGAAATTAGTAGCGACTAGCTTGATGTTTTGGTGGTTAGATATGTGTTAATGATTGTGTGTTCCGTATTTTGTAAAGTTAACTAATTATACATGGTTATGATGATTTTGGGTATGAAATGATAATTTTTTTGTGGTTTGGATATGTAATGATGATTGTAAGTTTTGTAGACAGGTTTAGAATTTTCTGGATATTTATTTTTAAAAGAAATTTTGCCGAAATTTCTTGAAATTAGTACCGACTAGCTCGATGTTTTGGTGGTTGGATATGTATTGATGATTGAGTATGTATTAATTGTTGTGGTGATATGTCTTTAGATAATGTAATATTTTTCAAATTTTAATTTAATTTTTCGTTACATCGTGCCTTCAGGCACGGGTTATAGCTAGTATATAAATAAGTCACAGATATATAAACGTAGAGGGACAGAATATGAAATGCAAAAAATTAAAGAACACGAGATTTTAAAGAGGTTTAGAGCACAAAAGTCTTATAATCCTCTCTTCTATTCCGTGAGTAGGAATATTTCACTAAGAATAATCATCAACAGTGGCGAAGCCACGTCAACTTTGTGGGGTCAATCGACCCTACTGGAAAAAAAAATTTGCTTTATAATGTAAGATAAATTTTAAAATTTTAAAATATTATATATAAATTGACTCCACTATAATTTTATAAATTTTCCATTATACAGGGTCAAATTGAAAATTTATAACTTTGTCGATCAAATTTTAATCACATATGACTCATATCCTTTCAATAAATGTATCTCTCTATAATATTTTAAACTAAATAATAATCTAATTTATATTATTTTTAAAAATAAATAATGAATTACTTACTTATGAACAGTTGTGATTAAAAAAGTCTATTATGAGTCAATATAGTGTATATATATACCATATATTATTACTCATTATATTTTCATTGTAATATAGTATATATTTTTTTGTAACTTAGTAATAATTTCGACCCAACTGATACAAATTTTTGGCTTCGCCACTGATCACCAAGATTACAGTTCACCAAAAACTTTTACACAAATGATTCACAAAGAATCATTCAAGTCACACAGACTTGGTTTATAAAAGATCACTTAGATCAAACTAATCACTAAGAGAAGTTATATGATTTGAGGTACTGCTAAGTTACTTTTAAGGTTCTCTTCAAATGACTTAACAACAAAGTGTGTTTCTTGGAATCATAGAGTGAAGTTTGTATGAACTCAGAATTTCAGCACTTGGACTTAGATCGATTCAGTGTATATTTTTGTGCTTCAAAATGTTGTACTTATATACAGTTCTTTTTGGGATCTTCCCGTTTGAGAGTTACCGTTACTTCATTCTAACTTGGACACTAGTCATTCTTCCATCTTTTGACTTCAAATCGATGCATGCTTGGACCACCTTATATCGCTTTTTGAATAGTCATATGGATCTCCCGAACTTTCATATCTCTCCATATGAGGGGAATTTTTATTGGGGTCAGCCCTTTCTCTATCTATCTCCGAGGAAAAGGGTGATGAAGAATTGATCGGAGCCTCTTTCTCCTTATTGCCTTCAGCTAACCTTTTTTCCAAGTCTGCAAACTTTGGGGCAATGCCTCGACACCATCTGTTTGAGGGGACTACTCTCGCCTTTCCCGACCTCGATGTTCTAAAGAGGCGACCCTCCTTCTCCGTTCTGATCTACCTTCTCGGGAGCGACTTCTATACCTGCTCTTCTCCTACAAGTGACTTCAATGCCTGTTTCTTTCCTGTGAGCGGCTTTGATGCCTGCTCCTCTCCTGCGAACGGCCTCTAGGCATATTCCTCTCCTGCGAGTGACTTTGATGTCTGTTCCTTTCTCGAGAGCGACTTTGGTGCCTGCTCCCGATCTGTTAAGAATTGGTCGACATCCTATTTATAAGTCACTTGAAAAGGGGAAAGAAATCATAGTCAAAATCGAAGGAATCTAGTGGGGAATCAAATGATATTGTTAGTCAAATTCAGGTTCAAAAGCCTGCCATGGATGCTGAAGCCAACAACAGTTGTATCAGAGTGTCTAATGAGGAGGTTTGCAAGGCTATTGGAGAAAACCAGCAGGAGGAAAACTTGGTCCTTCCAGTCATCGTTGTAGTGTTGTAGTGTTGTATGTGCCATGTAAGTTAAATGTTTTCCTTAGTTTTTCTATAGAGTAATAGTCGTCGTAGTCTAGACAGACATTATGGAAATTGTGTTTCGGTTTCTCTTTGCCAATCATCTGTACACCACGTTACTGACTTTAATATGTATTTCAGATTAAATACACTTGCAGAGATGGGGAAAATAGAAATATGATCTAATAATATGAAATTAGATCATTGTAACACTTCAATGAATTCTTTTTGTAATATTACATATTATTATATTCGATTTAAAATAGTTCTTTTTCTTTTTGTAATATTATTTTCTCCTTATGATTGATGTTTGAAAATACAAGCTCTAAATAAATGTATTTTCATAATTACAAGTACTTTTACCAATTTATTCCATTATTACCCTCCTTATTATTGGTCTACTGTTATTAGTTTATTTTGGGACATGAGTATTATATACCAGGCCTCTGCACAACCTCTCTCTTTCTTTCTCTCTCTCTTTCTCTTTCTCTTTCTCTCTCTCTTCATAGTAATCCATTTTTCTTCCGCTAGTTCAACAAGCGGATATATAAATTTGATTGGCTTAATTGGCTTGAAATGGGGGCAATTTGGGATGAAATTTTTTTGAATTGTGCCCGCTAGTTGAACTTGCGAAAGGCACAATTGTGTATTAAATCTCAGTCTTTAATTTATGTAATGGATGGTTATGATGTTATTTACCCTTTTTTCATCCATAGCAAATACATGCTATGAATTATTTCCATATATATATATATATATATATATATATATATATATATATATATATATATATATATTGGGAGCGGCTATATCCACCTCATTGTTTTCTTATTTACACCCCAAAATTAAGATAATTTTATCATTACAATTATTTTGTTTACCTTTCATCTCATAATATAGATAATAAAATTATGACAACTAATAAGATCGTTAAAGCCCGAAATTTGATTATTTGGTATATTAAAAGTATATATTCAGATTTAATTAAAAAGTGAGTTAGATTGAGTTCGACAAAACTTTATTACTTTAGATTGAACTTGGTTAATAAGTAATTCATTTTGTTTAGATTCCTCGGTAAAATAACTTTTTAGTCTTTGTTTCATTTTAGCTCTTAAAAATAACTCTTATTTTGTAATTATCACTGTTGGATTGTGATTGTTACTGCCCAAATTATATGGCGGGCTAAAGTCCACATGAAGGAATTTAATTCTGTGTAGAAATCTAATTTGGCAGTTGAGTATTTTAAGGAATCAAAGATTCCTAATTACATTTAATTTCTAACTCCTAAGAAAAGTGTCAAGATATGTTCTGACTTCCTTTCTTTAAGGAGATTCAATTCAATCCCGTTAAGAAATTATGCCTAACGAGAAATCCTATTTCTATACGGGGAAGGATGTGTAATCACTATAAATTCAAGGCTATACTTTGGTTCTCAGGTACACACAATATTATTTACAACACTATAGCATAAAACCTCCATTGTTAAACTTTATTCAGTCTGTACTTATTCTCACACCAAAGCTATCCCCCGGCAGCCTAAGTCGTCAAGTTTTGCGTGCGATTTTGTTTCTTTGCAGGATTTGACGCGCTTTTGGTGATTGAGGCACGTGGATGAATCTTGGTGTTAACATTGGCGTTAGAAGGAGGGGCTTTTTAGTGCTATGCAATTTTCAATCACAAAGGAGTTTTGGTTGGTATTATGGCGACAAGCAAAACAGTCTCCACATGGAAAATCGACGGTTGACCTATCAGCTCAGCCAAAAGGTTCAGTCAAGGACAGGTTGGGCCGGTCCAAAGACATCCTGGACAGGCTCGGACCCCGTAGTCAGTCTGTGGGTCAAAAGGAAACTTAGGGTGGTGATCTCAAACGTCGATTGTTCTCAACGGCCAGGAAGGAAGTAAGGCCTTATGACTGTATCGAGGACAACCCATCCCTAACATGAACTCAGGATGATTAGGACTCTAGGCGAGGTGACAAAGATGAAAGGCAAACCATCTTAGCAAAAAGGGTTCAAGAAGACAAGGATATGGTGAAAGCCCTACTGCTTCAACAAAAAGAGTGGGATGCTCAGTTGGCTCATTTGGATGGTGAGGATGGTGCTTCCAGCTATAACCGAAGACTTAAGCGTTCGCCAGGGAATCAATTCATGTCACATCATCTTGAAAATTCTTAACGGATCGAGAGCAGGCACCAAAGTCGTTCTCGGGAAAGAAGCAAGAATCAAAGTCACTCGCAGGAGAGGAACAGGCCTAGAGGCCGTTCTCAAGAGAGGAGCAGGCATCAAAGCCGCTCACAGGAAAGAAGCAGGCATCGAAGTCGCTTGCAGGAGAAGAGCAGACATAGAAGTTGCTCCCGAGAAGGTAGATCAGAACGGAGAAGGCGGGTCGCCTCTTTAGAACATCGAGGTCGGGACAGGCGAGAGTAGCCCCCCCAAACAGATGGTGTCGAGGCATTGGCCCGAAATTTTGCAGACTTAAAAAAGAGGTTAACTGAAGGCAATAAGGAGAAATAGGCTTCGATCAATTCTTCATCACCCTTTTCCTCGGAGATAAATATAGAAAGGGATGACCCCAATAAAAAGTCCCCTATATGGAGAGATATGACAGTTCGGGTGATCTATATGACTATTCAGATGCTGCATACGACTGGCAGATGAACTACTATGACTATTCAGATGCTGCTAAATGTTAGGTGTTCATCACGACTCTTAGGAAAGATTCTTGACAGTAGATGACGTTGCTACCCCCGAACTCAATCTCTTCGTGGAAGGAGCTCTGTGATAAGTTCCATATCAAGTTAGGGAGCAACAACATAAGAGAAAAGTCGACTGGGTCCTTAGTTCAGATAAAAAAAATACTCAAACGAGACCTTAGACCAGTATGTTAAAAGATTTCGGGAGGCAGCCGGTCAAGTCAAATATCTAAACGGAACTTAGGCTCTGGGTATTTTTAGATGGGATTAGATGTGGTAAAATCAAAGAAACTGGTGAAAGATCTGATGTTTAACCATCTAAAGGACTTGACAGAAGCATTTGATAGGGCTGAAAGATTTAAAGGCGATGAACAACTTGAAACCGAGTACTATAGAGAAAACAAAGGATACGGAGAGGACCAACTACTCCAAAAATGATAATAATAACAGGTCGGATATACAATCGAAGAAGTATAACAACAATAATGGTGGTTCGAGAGGAGGACGCCCGCCTTTCCCGAACCAGATGGTCAACAAAATTTATACTCCTTTCACCGCTGATCGGGAAACCACCATCCTAGAATAGATAAAGAATAAACCATACTTTGAAGCGGTAAAAAATAATACAAAGTCAAATAGAGGAAATCAGAACAAGTACTGTGACTATCATGGATCGGCTGGGCATTATACCAAGTCTTGTTGTGGTCTGAAGGATTTAATCGAGAAAAACGTCCAGAGTGGGGAATTGGTTCAGTATGTTTCAGGACGTGATACTTTGGTAGCGAAACAGGCGAACACTGCCCCAATACAAAACCCGACCACCCAGCTTCAACAATAGGGTCAAACTCAGGTAACTCGTCAGGTTATGGATGTGATTATGGGCGGGTCGGTCAAAAAGGTTATGGGGAAGAAGATGAGATGTTTGTTGGATGTTGTGCTCTCTGTGTCAAATTAGCCTGTTAGGCGAGAACGACAGTATCCAAGCACGGTGTCTTTATCTGATGAAGATTATCCTTCGGAATAGATCGAGACACATAAGGGAGCATTGGTCATTACTGTACAGGTGGGTTCAGTAGACTTGAAGAGAATAATAATTGATAATGGCTCATCAGTTGATATATTATATGCCCACTCCTATCAGAGAATGGATTTGGAAGAAAGGAAGATGGAGATCTGACAGAAGCCTCCCCTATATGGCTTCAACAACAATCCAGTTTGGGTTGTAGGGACGATTGAGCTATTAGTCATCTTCAGAACTTCCCCACAATAGGTCCAGGTGATGTTCAGATTCTTTACCGTACACGTGGACTCAGTTTACAACGCCATCCTCGGGAGGACAACCTTAACAGCGTTACAAGCAGTGACTTTAATCCCATACTTTAAAATCAAGTTCCCTACATCGAATGAAGTGGGAGAGGTTGATGTGGACCTCAATTTGGCAAGGAGGTGTTATCAGAATGCATTAATGTTATGGGGTAGGGGTCAGCAAGCACAAACAAACAATGGCGATCGAGATTGAGCAATTTACTTAAGGTAGTACAAAGCCTCTCGCCATGCCTGCAGAAGAGACAGAAGATATTAAGCTAATACCGTGGAAGAAAGATAAGATAATCAAGATTAGGTCAGGATTGCAGGAACCCTTTCAGTTACATGTGGACCCTGCCAAGAAACCAGTTTTGCAGAAGAGAAGGATCTTTGCCCTGGAGATGCAGAAGATCATTGATGATGAAATAGCAAAATTATTGGCAGCGGACTTCATGTTTGAAATCGACTATCTGGAGTGGCTAGAGAATGTGGTATTGGTGCAGAAGTAGAATGGAAAGTGGTGGATTTTCATCAACTACACAGATTTGAACAAGTTATGCCCGAAGGATTTTTTACCCTCTTCCACACATCGACTAACTCATTGATATCATTTTAGGGTATGCATTACTCAGCTTCATAGATGCCTTTTCGGGATACAACCAAATTTCGATGTATAAGGAGGATATCTCGAAGACGACCTTTATAATGCATCAGATAATTTATGCTTATAAGAAGATGACGTTCAGATTGCTGAATCCTAGTGCTACTTATTAGAGAATGATGAACTATGTATTCCAGAGAAAGTTGGGTTAGAGCATGGAGGTATATGTTGATGACATGATCGTAAAGAGCTTATCTATTCCGGGGCATCTGGATGACCTAGAAGATTGCTTTTAGACTGTCAGACACTATAACCTAAGGCTAAATTCGACGAAGTGCACCTTCGGTCTTGGAGTAAAAAATTTCTTGGGCAATATGATATGTAAAAGGGGAATCGAAGTAAACCCAAAGAAGATCAAGGAAATTTTGGACATGAAGTCTCCTCAGTCTTACAAGGATGTTCAACAATTAACTGATCGAATAACAGCATTGAGGAGGTTTATTGTAAGACCCCAACTTTTATGAATAAAGATTAATTTTTCTTGAAATATATTTTTGAATATTATGGTGTGGATTTGATATAATGTTATAGTTATGGGTATTATTTACAAATTTTACAAAGTAAGCAAGTGGTTATATAATATTCGATTGGTCGGGGAATATTCGTTTTAATAGGAAATATTCGTATGATGACACAATCATTGGTGGACCCCACAACGGAAGTATTTTCGTAGTTAGAAAATGATAGAATTATCTTTTTATAAAAATAACGGCAAAAGTTTTACCGTTAAACTGTTGAACTACCTGGTAGTAAAAGTACAGTAATACGTGTGGTTGCATAGTAGCATACGGTATTGATTATTGATGCTTACGTGAGAAGTCACTCAGTTATACTCAATTATTGCTACAGTAATTGATGCATCATATCTCTCATATTATTGTCACAGTATCATCTGTATAATATTTTTATATTATTAAATCAATAATTGAGAAGACAAAGTTATTCATATTATTATTTGTAATATTGACAATGTCTATAAGTTCTATCAAGGAGAGGTTTGGTCACCTAATTGCGCGCCAATAAGGAGAAATCTTTATCGGAAAGCCCCCTCTTTCCTGGGAATGACCTAGTTGTTAAATATTGTGAGTTATAATATTAATGATGAATAAGTTCGTGTTAATTAAAGATGAAATTGATAGTTCCATTGTGTGAGAATTATTAGTGTTAGTGAAAATCGACATTTATTTCGATAATAATTAATGTCTAGAGGTTATATTGACCAATCGAGTAATTAACCGAATAAATGAGCAATTAATTGCTATTAAGTCACATGCTTATAACAATGTGTTCACATGTGTGTACTATTGATTCACATAATTTACTATTAGGGGAGTTGGTGCAAGATTGATAATACTTGCATGACTAAATTAAAAATAGAGGTATAGATGAAGGTACTATACTGTAATTAGTTTTTCACATGATTATACTATTAAGTCATATGAATGAACTATTAATTCACATTATTTACTATTAGGGGTGGTGGTGCAAATTTGATAATACTTGCAGGACTAAATTAAAAATGAAGAAAAAAAGGAAGGTATTATACTATAATATTTTGAGCCCCAAAATGTGCAATTATCGAAACTATATTTTTCTATAAACAGAAGCTCATTCTTCTTTCATTCTCACCAATTCACTAAGTCTTACAAGAGCAATTATTATAGAGAGAAATTATAGAGAGAAAGAAGAAGAGAAGTCTGCTACCTTACTATTCCAGTATCCAATATCTTCTAAGGTAAGGGGTATTATTTCTTTCGTATTCATGAAGAGAGTTATTTTCTTTCAATACTCGTAAGGATTGTTATTCCATTCTTTATTATTCAATTGGATCCTGTCTGTGCGGTTTATCGCATGCCTGGTAAATTCTTCTGTTGTTCCATTCTTTATTATTCTGTTGGAATAACCTGTCTGTGCGGTCTATCGCATGCCTAGTGAATTCTTTTTTTATTCTATTCTTTATTATTTTGTTGGAATAACATGTCTACGCGGGCTACCACATGCATGGTGAATTCTTCTGTTATTCCATTCTTTATTATTCTGTTAGAATAACCTGTCTATGTGGATTACCGTATGCATGGTGAATGATCCTTCGTATTCATTCCTCATTAAATTGTGAAAATAATATGTCTACGTGGATTACCGCATAGCGGGAAAAAATCCAATTGCAATTTCATATATTCTATTATACTCAGTTGGTTAAATTTTTGGCTTCTATACTCCATGAAATTAGTAGAATATCCTGGATATTTGCGCTTCATCCAATATCTTTACATGGAAATATTCTTCTGAGCATTCTTTAATTTTACTCCACAAAGCAGTATCATGTTGACAATTTTGACGTTATTGATTTCTGGATAAATTAGATTATAAATCTTTAAAATTTATCTTGAACTTGTTTTGTTGAATTATTATATCATTGCCATCATCCTCGTGCTTATATTGTGATGAAAGTCATCTTTGACTTACGTGCATAGATGAACTTGGTATGATTATGACCAGGGATTATTTGGTATAATCATGACCGTAATGTGACGAATGATGTGGTGAAAGTCCTGATTGGCCTGTAGTTCATTGATGGACAGTTGTTGGTATGATTATGACCATGAATTATTCGGTATAATCATGACCATTGATGATTACATGAATATCCTTGGCCGTGATACAGGGATGATTCGATTTTATTTATTAAGCTGAGTCTCAGCGATAAAGTTGATGAAAAACTTTTTAAATCATAGAAGATAGTAGATTTTATGCTCTACTTGACTCTTCTAATGGATTGCTTATTCCGCTGCAGTTGTTGATCTAAAACTTATTGTCTATTATATTCTATCTGTTGTTTTACTGTTGAAGGCTAATGATAATTTATTCTTCATTATCTTAGACATAATATTTCTTACTGGGCTAGTTGAGCTCACCCTTTCTTTTACTGTTCTCTTCAGGAAATGAGAATATATCTGGGACGAGTCGGGGAACGGATTGACGGTCCAGATGGTTGTTTAAGTAGTCCTCACAATTCTATAAAATAGTGTGATAATAAATATAATGAAGACTCCATTGAGTGTGGATATTGTCTAGATGACAATATTCTTATTAAAACTCTTAGATTATGTTTTGTCGTATTTTACACGACTGTTGTATAATTAAGTTGTATTTGAATTTTGTACCATGTATTTGGCGACTCAAGATGGGTGATGTATACCTATTTTGGGGGGGCATCACAGTTGGTATCAAAGCTTAGGGATATGATCCCTGGCTGAGATGTGAGACAAGAACTAGGAGGGGAGAGACGGGAAATTCCTTCGCTGGTATGACCAACCTAAGTTTATTTGGTATTTAATTGGTTGGTCAAAGTATATGGATAATATGTGACATGTCAATTAACCCTTGTTTTATGGCAGAATTTGAAAATGGCATCCAAAAATGTTGAGATAAGCAATGAAGTACATTAGACCGTTGAGTCACCAACGATCAATACCCAGGATAATGTGCAACAAGAAGATAATAATCCTCAGGTAAATAATAACACCGATGAAATGGTTAACGATGGGATGTTCAGAGGCTTTATGGAATTCATGCAACATCAGGCGAGAGCGGCTCCTGTTCAAAATGCAGGTGGAAACACTGGCAACTCTCGGACGGTCACCGCTAAATAGTTCAAAGAGCTGGGACCACCGGAGTTTATTGGAGAGCCAAAACCAATTAAGGCAGAGACGTGGATAAAGCAGATCACCAATATATTTGATATCTTAGGACGCTCCGAAGAGCAAAAGGTTCCATTTGCCACCTTTATGTTGCGAGGAGAGGCAGATTACTGGTGGAAATCTGTAAAGCGTACTCAACCTGCCGCATTGAAGATGTCTTGGGAGAAATTCCAAGAACGGTTCAACGACAAGTACTTTCCCGAAAGTATTCTTTACATGAAAGAGGTTGAGTTCATCAAGCTGGAGCAGAACAATATGACCGTGTCACAGTAAGAAGCTAAGTTTGCTGAGTTGTCCCGGTTTGCGTCCTACTTGGTTGATAACGAGGAGAGAATGATACGGATATTTCTAAGAGGTTTGAAACCCAAGATACATCAATACTTAATTTCTCACAAACTGTGTTTGTATTCAGATGTTGTAAATAGGGCTCAGTTATTGGAGCGTGATAATGAGTCAACCCAACCAAGAAAGAGCAGCCGACAAAATGATAATACCAGTGGTAGAAGTCATCAAAGCGCTGACAACAAACGTGGAGGGAATCAACATGCCAGAAATGGTAACCACTTCGGTGGTAATCATGACCAAGATAATAGAAGTGGAGATTTCAAGAAGAGGAGATTCAAAAATGATGGAAAGATGTCATCACCAGCACATGTTGTTAAGGAAGGAGAACGACAACCAATCGTATGTTACAAATGCGGAGGGGAGGGACATATCAGTCCAAACTGTACGCAGCAATCCAAAGCGTGTTATAATTGCGGAAGAGAAGGTCACCTTGCCCGATTTTGTCGTGCACCAAAGTCAAGTACTGCTGGAATGGAGGCATCAAAGGCCGTCTTAGACAAGATAAAACTGGTAGTTCAAGGGAGAGCATTTGTCGTAACCTCCCAAAAAGTGAAGAATCCGAATGAGGTGAAATTGGGTAAGCTAATCATAAACTCTAGTGAAGTCTATACCTTATTTGATACTGGTTCTACCCATTCTTTTATTTCTCCTACTTGCGCTCAACGTTTAAATTTAACTCCGGAGAAATTAGACTTTGACTTATTTGTTGAAACTCCGTTGGGAGAAACCTTAATTATATCCTCTATTTATAAGTCTTGTTTGGTTCAAATTGGTACCCTCACATTACCTGTCGATCTTATTTCCTTAAAAATACTTGCATTTGATGTGATTTTAGGGATTGATTGGTTAACTACTCATCATGCAAGAATTGATTATTTTCGTAAGGTTATTAGTTTTCATATTCCTAACCAACCGATTATGCGAATTTAAGCAACCAAACCACTAAATTCAATCACTGTCATATCAAGCCATAAAGCTATTCGTTTATTAAAAAATGGATGTTAAGCTTTCTTAGCCCATGTCACAGATTTAAACAAAAATACGTCAGATTTGAATGATATTTCTATTGTTAATAAATTTCCTGACGTATTCCCTGAAGAACTTCATGGCCTACCTCAGAGCGTGAAATCGAGTTTGGTATCGACCTTGAACCTGGTACAAAACCCATTTCCAAAGCTTCATATCGAATGGTTCATATTGAACTTCAGGAGTTAAAAACCCAATTGCAGGAATTGTTAGACATCGGTTTCATTCGACCTAGTACGTCTCCTTGGGGTGCTCCTGTTCTATTCGTGAAGAAGAAAGATGGAAGTATGTGACTTTGTATTGATTATTGGGAGTTGAATCATGTCACCATCAAAAATAAGTACCCGTTGCCTTGCATTGATGACCTGTTTGACCAGTTGCAAGGCGCCAAATTCTTTTCAAAGATCGATCTTCATTATAGATATCATCAGTTGAAGATTAAAACTGATGACATTCTAAAGACTGCTTTCAGAACTCGGTATGGGCTTTACGAATTCCTAGTCATGTCTTTTGGATTGACTAATGCTCCTGCTGCCTTCATGGATATGATGAACCGAGTATTCAAGAAATATTTGGATCACTTTGTGGTCGTTTTTATTGATGACATCATCATTTACTCCAAAAGCCGTGAAGATCATGAGCAACACTTGAGGCTGATACTCCAAAAGCTTCGTGAAAACAAGTTATATGCCAAGTTGAAGAAATGCGAGTTCTGGCTTGAAGAAGTAGCATTCCTTGGGTACATGATATCAAATCATGGAATATCTGTTGACCCGGCAACGATTGAAGCAATTCAAAGCTGGGAGCAACCTAAGTTAGTGACTGAAGTACGTAGCTTTCTCGGCTTAGTTGGTTATTATCGGAGGTTCGTGGAAGAATTTTCTCGAATCGCTACTCCATTAACTCAACTGACTCAAAAAGATACAAAATTCGGTTGAAGCGAGGAATGTGAGAAGAGTTTTTAAGAACTCAAGAGAAGACTTATTTCAGCACTGTGACGCCCCCAAAATAGGTATACATGGTACAGAATTCAAATATAATCTTAAATATACAACATGAGCTGTGAGTTTTAATACAAACATTTTCTTCTAGACAACATTAAAACTCAAAATAAGTCCTCAATACATTTATTAACACACTATTTCACAGAATAGTGAGGACTACTAATGCTATCCTCTGGACCGTCACTCCGTTCCTCGACTAGTCCCTACTACGTTCTCATTTCCTGAAGAGAACAGTGAAAGAAAGGGTGAGCTCAACTAGCCCAGTAAGAAATATTATGACTGAGATAACGCAAAATAAATTATCGTTAGCCTTCAACAGTGTTAAACGTATACAATATAACAATCATCAAGTTTAACTGCAGCGGAACAAGCAATCCATTAGAAGAGTCAAGTAGAGAATAAAATCTACTATCTTCTATGATTTAAAAGGTTTTTCATCACTTTTATCGCTGAGACTCAGCTTAATAAATAATCCACATCATCAAATCATCTCTGCACTATAGGCCAAGGATATTCTTTAGTATCACGACCATGAATTATCCATGCACCACGGGCCAAAGATAATCATGTTTTCATCAACGGTCCTGATCATACCATAAAACAAGTCCACAGATGACTTTCAACATAATATAACATGAGGATGATGACAATGATATAAGAATTCAATACAACAAGTTCAAGAATTAATTTATCCATGAACTAAGAACGTCTAAATTGTCAACATGATATTTCTTGTAGAGTAAAATTCAAGAATGCTCAGAAGAATATTTCTATGAAAAGATACTGGATGAAGCGCAAATATCAAGAATATTCCACTAATTTCATGGAGTATATAAGTCAAAAATTTAACCAACTGAATATAATAAAGAATGGAATAACAAAAGTGTGAACGCCCCCAAATTCAGGTACTTGAAACCCGAACTCAGTGCTTTACGATACCATTTCTATGAGCAGAATAATACTAATAATAATAACAATAATATAGATTATCAAATTTAATTTACATATTATCAGAGTTTTCAATCCCAAGTACGAAACCTTCAAACATTTGTTATATTATATTATAATTAATATATATCATCATTATCATAATAAAGTCTAGTTATTACAAAAGATAGCATTATCTTTCATTCAGCGATCTTTCCTTTTCCTTTGTTCTTGGCAGAGCCTTCAGGTTGTTCATACTTAGCTGAAAACATTTAAATTTAAGCAAGGATGAACATTAGAGTGCCCAACAAGTAATAGTAACAATAACATTTAGCTGAAGGAATTAAATATTTTCTTTGAACGATACTTCTACAACGGATCAACAGTTGTGAAGTATGCTGAACCAATAATAAACAACATATCATTTCAATTTCAAATTTTTGAAACTACGTATTGAATATAAATGATGATCATTTGACAGACTATGGACATTATTTTTTATTTTCGAAAAGGTTAAACAGAACTTCATATGTAAACCATCATAACTTACGGGCACGGGGGTGATCAGCCCGTTATGGCCTGTATTGATCAATAATACATTATAGGATGATATTTTCGTCCAGCATTTCCGCCTTAGGCGCATAAAAGTTTCACATATTTGGGATGTTCATACTAGTCTAGAATCCAAACCAAAATAATTCATTTGGATAACAATAAAGTTCTTATCTTGTTCAACAACAATTTTAAGTTTGTGTCTAGCCAGATCAAATAGCTTAGACGACTTTTAATTCAACTTATATATGCGGGACATTGATAAGTATGTATCAACATATGATAAAATATAATGATTATCCAAGTGAGGACACTTGTATAACCAAGTTTAGAAATTAACGAACAGAATATATTTCTTGATCTATAATAACAAATTAAGGAACTTGTACAACAAATTATAATTTAATAACTTACTTATTCAGAATCATTGCATAAGTATATACAAAGGTTGAAATATTTGAACAATTGAAAAGAATAGTTTAGATATTATCTTACGCATGTGCATTACATAAAATAAATGCAAAGGGTTAGATACTTGCCTTGTTTGCTGCTTACATAACTTAGATTTATATTTTATATCAAGCCCTATCATTAAATAGATCATTCGTTTGATTAGAATAACATATCATATCATATTGTACTGCTATTTGCAGTCAACACATAACCTAATCACATTGTCATGTAAGTTTAACGACCATTGAATCACAAATAAACATTTATCTAATAACATTATCTAAGTTCAGATCAATTTCTGAAATGTGTAGGTGTACCGATAGCTTTATCGGGTATTTATCGAGTCTAAGACTCTATCCTGTAACTTAGTATCAGTCATATTATTTTTAAATGACTTATAATAATTTTTAAACCTTTATTATAATTTATTGCAAATTTTTAAACATCGGAATCATTATTAAATGATTTTAAATATTAAATAATTTCATTATCATTAACATTTAATTAATATTAAACTATTAATGAAACCATTATCAAAATATTAAAGTTATTTATAATAACTTAAAATACTTTTAAAGTATTTATTTTACCCTTAAATAATTTTTAAAACATTTAAAATCATTTTTAAATAATTATCATTAATATTAAAGTATTAATGTTTTATTTATCAAAATATTAAAAGTCATTAATTATCAGTTAAAATATTTTTAATTCATTTATATCCTTTTTAAATGATTAATAAAACCATTTTTAAACTGTTTATTTAATATAATTATTTTAATAATAAATTGATAATCATTAATATTTATTAATGAAATTATTCTTTAAATATTAAAAGTTATATTTTATAACTTAAAATATCTTTAAACACTTTATTTTTAATTAAAATGATTTTTATAATATTAAAATCATTCTTAAACTAAATTATTTAATATAATTATTAAATAACTTTAATATCATTAAATTAATTATTGAATTTTACCTTTAAATATTGAAAATTATATTTTATAACTTAAAATATTTTTAAATACCTTATTATTATTTAAAATGATTTTTTAATATAACAAAAATATCATTTTTAATTAATTTATTTAATTCATTTAGTAAATAACTTAATTATCATTAATATTAATTTATTAATGAAATTTATCACAAAATATTAAAAGTCACTAAAAATAACTTAAAATATTTTCTTATAACATAATATAATTTTAAATAATTTTTCATGTATTAAAATTATTTTTAAATAATTTATTTAATATTATAATTAAATAAATTAAATACCTGTAATATTCTAAAAATATTAAATATTTATGAAATATATTCAAAATAAATAAAAACTAATTTTTGGAATTTAAAATAATTTTTAATAATATATTTGGTATTTTTAATATTTAAAAACTATTTTTTCTATTTATTTAATATAATTAATTAATTTTATATGGAAACTGTTGCTAAAGGGCCCATAGCGACGAAACTGTCGCTACAGGTGTTCTTGAGGTGTTCTTCATGAAACCCAGAACATCAAGCCGGTTACCGAGTGACCAGATTTGACCAGGTCTAATTTCGTGTGTGTTGTTTTTCTGGACATGTTGTTTGTCAGATCGTGTTGTGCTAATGTAAGACTACAAGATCCAACAACAAACAAGATTAAAACATGCACTAATTGAAAGATCTAAACCTTCAAAGTAGATGTCAGAAATGTTCTTCATTTTCTGGGTTACCTAGAAATTGATTGTGGTGTATACTGATTAGCCCTTGAAGAAAATTCTGAATAAGTCAGACATCTCGGACGGTTAGTAGCTTGAGAGATGGAATTGATACAGTTCATCTTGGATTATCTACCTCGGACAACAATAAAGGGACATGCCTTAGCCAACTTTATCGTAGAGTGTTCATTTTCTGAGTCTAATACTGTTGACCAGACAGAGAAGATGGTTGGGTCAGTCTTAGTTGTTCAGCCAGTTCAAACTTCGTGGATATTATATGTAGATGGTTCTTCAACTTCGAATATCAGTGGAGCCGGGGTTATCTTAACGAGTCCTAAAGGATTAAAATGCAATAGGTGATTCACTTTAGATTCAATACGAATAATAACGAAGCAGAGTATGAAGCAATTCTAGAAGGTCTTCGGCTGACAACGAGTCTTGAGGTATAGAGGTTGATCATCTTCAATGACTCTCAATTAGTCGTCAAGCATATTTCGGGGGAGTATGAAGCCCGGGGGGGGGGGGGGATGTGCAAATATTTTGCCAAAGTCAAAGATAGGCTCCATTACTTCAGTTCATTTTCCTTTTAGGGAGTTGATAGATCAGATAATACCATAGTTGATGCTCTGGAAAGGCTGGCTACAACTAATGCAAACTCATTCAGTGGGTCGGTCTATCTGAAAGTTTTAAATTCATTAAGTGTTCAGCGTTCGAAGGTAATAAAGGTGGAGCAGTCGAACATTAGCTTACACCTTACTTGAACTATCTAATAGATGACGTCTTGCCTTCAGATCGGATGATAGCTAAGAAAATCAAATATAAGAGCTCAAATTTTGTGCTTATTGATGGAGATTTATTTTGAAGGGCTCATTATTCTTCTTTAGTGAGGTGTCTAGTTCCATCTGAAGCCGATTATACTCTTTGGGAGGTTCACGAAGGAATTTGTGGTGACCACATGGGAGCAAAGGTGTTGGCTTACAAGTTGCTTCGACATGGATATTATTAGCCAACAATATTTCGAGAAGCAAAGGATTATGTTCAGAAGTGTACCAAGTGTCAACTAAATACCCCTATTCCTTATTAGTCGCATGAAGAGTTATACTTTATTCTATCCCCAATCCCATTTGATGTATGGGGGATTGATATTTTGGGTCCAATGCCAAAGGCGAAAGGGCAAGTTAGTTTAGTGATAGTGGCAATTGACTATATGACTAAATGGGTGGAGGCCAAACCACTTCGACAGATTACGGAACATGAGTATTTTAAATTCCTCAAGGATTTTATGGTCTTCCGATTTGGAATCTCTATGGTACTGGTTTTGGACAATGGTAGGCAGTTTATAGGGTCTAAGTTTGAACAATTCTTAAAAGATATGGGAATCCAACATCGAAAGACATCACTGGATCATCCCCAATCGAATGGTCAAGTAGAAGTCACCAATAGGACTATACTGAATGGAATCAAACGAAGGCTCGACGAGGTGAAGGGGAGTTGGCCCAAAGAGTTACTTAGTGTATTGTGGATATATCGGAAAACTCCAAGGACAATAACATGTTATTCACCATTTATGGTAGCCTACGGAACCAATTCCCTTATTATTATCAAAATTGGGTCCCATTCACTTCGGGTCAGCCAATTTAAGGAGCTGTATAATGATGAAGGCATTCGCCTTAATCTTGATCTGTTAGAGGAGGTTAGGGAGTCGGCCCTGGTAAGGCTAGCAGCCTACCAAAGGAGAGTGGCCAGGCATTAGGGATTTAAAGAGGTTCGAAGTTAGGGATTTGGTTCTTCGAGAGGTGGAGGATGCTACGCCCCAAAACCTTGGGAAGCTGATGCTCAATTGGGAAGGACCCTATGAGGTCATAGAAGAGTCGAAGCTAGGTACATACCGGCTTTGAGTAATGGATGGAATAGAAGTCAAGAACACTTGGCAGGAAGTAGACTTAGAAAATATTATGAGTAGTGCATGTTAAGTAGTTCATCTTTACGGATCTGTATGAATTTTCAAAGGTATCAATAAAATGAATATTTAGTTTATCTAAACGAGTATTTTCATCAATTGCATAAGTGTTCAGTTCTTTAAATGAACATTTTTTGTTTGATTGGATATATGAAATAGACATTCAGTTCTTCAAAAATGAATAACATTTTCATTAATTTGCACCATGTTTTTACATCTGTTAGATAGTTACATTGCTAGATTCATATTACAAAAAGAAAACAACTATTGTTGAGGCGAGTCATCTTCGGCTTCATCGTCAGAGGAGTTAAGGATAAAGACATCAAGCTTGGCAATAGTGATCATTTCATTGTTTTTGCCTCAAGTAGTTTCATAACCTTCGGTGTACATTTGCATCACTTCTGCCGAAAGCCCTGTAGATTCTTTATATTATTGGCATATCTACTTTCTGAGTTCGTGGGTCAAAAGGGGTCCCAAAACCTTGTATTACTTGTACTCTTTTTCAAAGGCGACACATGTTCCGAACATTTACTCATCTTTCTTGACCAGCTCTATGACTTGTCGGTTGAAGGTCGCGTTACTTGTAAGAACCTGAATTTTCAAAAATTATTAAAATAAGAATTTAGTGAATAAAAATTCTTAAGACATGAGAAGGGTTCGAATAAGAATATATATATATATATATATATATATATATATATATATATATATATATATATATATATATGCGTTGTGAGGTATGTGGTATTATGTTGCATGGAGTAAAATAAACTATGCAATAATTGATTTATGTGTTTAATAGATATATTATTATTATATATTAATTGGAGAGGCGGGTTATTTGAAGTAAAGAAGATGGATAGAATTTATCTATCGATATTAAATAATTTATGTGAAATTATTTTATCATAGTAAGTTGGTGACATTAAATATCTTTGATAATCACCAATTTCTTGAGTATATGTACGAGTAAGTATCAAGTTTAAGGTAGTGCAACCGCTTTAATGGTAGATGTATAGGAGATGGGCTAAACGATTCCTTCAGAGAGCGGAGGTATATACGAATTAGTAACCGATCTAACTCACTGTGAAAACAGTGTAGACGAGACGAAAACTAATTTGTTGGTTGTTTGTGGAAAACCACTCAGTGTACTATATTAAATACTATTAAAGACTCGATGTGTGCTAGGTTTAGACTTGTATATATGTACGTTGTTGACGAGAGAATAAAATCGATATATCTTTAGATAAATATTGGTTAGAGATTTATTGATTAATATTGAGATATGGTTACATGTATAGATTAAAGAAATTGTGTTGAGACAATTTATAGAAAGGAAAGATAAATAATTATAATATATTTCTAATAAAGGATATTAAAATAAATTCTAGCATTTGATTATTTTAATAAAAGGGGAAATATTATTTTGATATTACCTTATATAGTTTTGTATGAGGTAATGTGTGTGATTAAGTAATATGGTAAATATATTAAAATATATTTGCTATATAAGTTGATGGAAACAATTTATCATAATAAGAAATAAACGTATTTTCTATATATAGTGTGTACGTCTGTCGTGCATGTAAATATTTTAATAATACATAGATATTATATTAAGAATAATATCTTGAGAAAATGAGTAAATCATTTTATTATAATTAGTTCCTATATTTAAAGAAAACATGATAAAACATCTTATGTTATGTTATGGCGAAATGCATAATTTTGATTATAGTAATGTATTTCCAAGAGGGTTAAAGCTATAAAAGAAAACTAAATTATTTTAATAACTTGAGTTATTATATTACCACGAATGTTATAAAGAATATTCAAATATTTCCATTCACGATATATTTATATATGTGAACCTTGTAATATAATAGTTCGATGTAAATTGAACATGTTATAAATAGTAATGTGGTGGGAAATGAATAAGTAATGAGAATGAGAATAAGCTTAATGTAAGCTTGTGAGTTATGCCTAGTGTAGTAAAGTGATGGAATAAGCATTCATAATGAATGAAAAATTGAAGGAATTAATTTGTATGTGCAATGATTATATTATATAGTAGCTACATCTATATGATATGAAATAAAGTGTGACACTTCAATGGTAACTATATAATATAGGAAACTATATGGCAAAGTGGAATAAGTCGCATGAGTTACATAAATGGACCTCTGTGACAATGTGTTATGTGTGGTACATGAATGTGTACTTTATGAAGGATATTAAATTAAATTAAACTAAATAAATAATTGTTGTTAATAATTATTTCAAGAATTTAGTATAATTGAAATAATAAAGTTCATGATAATGTGATGTGACACAACTCAATTAAAATATATTCGGTACTGTCAAATGTACATGGGATATAAGATTATATAGGGGTGCATATTTAAAATATAAGTATACTTCCTATATGTGGGTATGTACATATATATGTGTATATATGTGCCCATAACTTTATTTAATGTAGTAATGTTAAGTCATTATAATTGATTTAATAAGCCCAAAAGGAATAAACTTTAGTAGAATGTAGACTATTTTACTGATAAGTTAGAGGAGTAATGTGGATAGTCCCAATATCAGTGTCCCTCTAATTGCAACAACCGTGTGATAGGCCATTGGCCTATTCTATCCCTTCTTCACTAAGCAATATAGCTGATGATGGGTAGATAACTGATAATCATAGCAAAGGGAATGGAGGAAGAGAGAGTAGGTAACCAACTCCTTATTACCCTTTGATTTCTTCTTCTTCCGGATAAATCAAAACATTGTGTAAAGAATTCTCTATAAATAGAGACTCCTCTTTCCCATTTCCCATTGGTTGAAATTTTTTGAGAAGTTAGCTATGGAGAGTTAAGAGGATTGAGGAGCAATCAGAAATCTAAGGGACTATGTTTAGTCATTTAAGCTGCACAAAGGTATAATTCTCAAACCATGTTCTAAAGTTTGAGTTTGAAGAATTCTTGAGAATTAGAATGTATTTCTTGATAATTAGTGGTAAATTGAATGTCATGGTATTATAAGAGTTGTATGTTCGATATGATGTTAATGTATTGTTCTGAGAATGCTAAATGAAAGTGTAATGGTTGTTTGGGCTAGAATCTACAGAAGTAGAGGCCAAGTCTGGGTTGGTGCCGAAGTGGCGCGGTCGCGCCACTTCCCAGTACAATCCCAGCGCGACCGCGCTGTCTAGCAGTCTTGAAATCAAACTTCTGCTATAATCTAATTTCTGAGCATCCTAGGTTGGTTTGTAAATGCATATAAATAACCCCAATACATGGATTGAAGTTACTTTAGTTATAGTAGGTCACTATAACTTGGATTAGTTGAGTTTTAAAAAGGAAACTTATAAGTTTGGAAAGACAAACCTTGTTGGAAATAAACTTACTTGTATTCTGATCTTGTGAGCATGTGTAGATAACTTAAATAAGTACATAAAGGGATCTAATATGTGATTTAAAGTTTCTTTGCAAAAATAAGTTGCGCTGGTTTGGTTGATAATGATTTTAAAATGGAAAACTTCATGTTTTGAAAAGCAAACCATGTCAAACCTTATATCCTTTAAAGTGCTGACCTTGCAAGCACATATGCTAGAGTATTTTATGCTTCTAGACATGACGAATATGTTCACCATCTAGCTAAGCATGATTTAGACTTTTCAAGCATGGTTTATTATAAGTTTTCAAGTGTTAAACTATTCAACCTTGGTGTAAATGAGTAGTATACATGTGAGCATGCATATATGGCTTAGTTAAATTTACAAATGAGTATAAGGTATGATTCAAAGTTACCTTGTATATTAATTGGGTTTAGCATGAGTTTTTTTAAAAGAAAACTTGAATTTTCGAAAATGAAACTTGACGAACTTTGTGACAACCCAAGAATTTAGAAAATTATTAAAATCCTAAAATGATGGATTAAAGGTTATAAGATGAACCTAGACAGAAAATAAGTTTATGAATTTGACGTTTTTGTGAAAGAATTTTAATGATTTCAAAATTTTTGGAGAAGAACTTGAATGATTTGATAGACTATAAGTGATAGTCTGATAATGAGGTTTATGTTTGTGTATAACTTGATAAGAATATGTGTATGTGGTGAATATATTAATATATTTACTGTAGTTAAATAAATTGTGAAGACAATTTATAGAAAGTAAAGAAAATAATTGGATATATGGTATTATGTTATATTGTTAATGGTATAATATTTAATATTATACCAAATGATGTAAAGTAAAAATATGAGATGAGATCCAATATGCAAATATGTATATTGGTATCAAAGCAATTAGTAAATTAAATTCATATTTGAATAAATGATTGAATATATTAAATTATATATTTTATATATAAATAAATTGTTTGAAAATAATTTATGGAGAGGAGGAGGAAATTAATTTAATTATACAATATAAATTGTATAACTTAAATAAGTTATTTAAATTAAGTATGAGAATTAAATGACCTAAGTGGTTATTGTTATTTAGTGGTCCTAGTATTTATATATATATACTAGTGTCCTAATCTAAGAGAATTGTGGAGCATGTCATAATTTATTTAATTATTATGTGAGTAAGTGAATATGAATATTATGTGATGGTTTATATTTGTTTATTATATAAACAAATAAAAGAAACTAGTGTAATCCTAATTATATATTAGGAATGAAGGATTGAATAACTTAAGGGTTATGAGATGAGAGAATTATGATATTTAAAATATATACTAATTCTAAGAGATTTATTTTTTATATCTCAATTAATTAATTTTATAACCTAATTAATGTAAGTCTAATTGGGTTAATAAATTAAGTGTACTTGGGTAAGAATTTGTATTAAATTGAGTGTATAGAAACCCTAATTAAATGATTAGGGTAAGATAGAATTTAATGTAATGGACCATATTAATTTTTATGGCCCAAACATTTTAGTTAGGAAGTCCAATTATTTTATTCGGAAAGCTAAGGGAATTAAATGTTAAGCCCAAGTGAGCCCAATTGTTAAGGATCATGTTGGAGAATAATAATATTAATATTATATTAAGTCAAGAGATATATTTTTATTATCTCAAGTTTATTAATTTTATAACTTAATTAAAGTAAGTTTAATTTGGTTATAAAATTTAGTGTACAAGTGTAATGACTTAAATTCTAAATGTATGGAATGGATATCTTAATTAAATATTTAGGGTGGGATAAGATAAAAAAGATTGGACTATGTTAACTTTATATGGCCCAAGAAATTAATCTAGAAGCCCAAAAGATTATAAATGGTGGCCCAAGTGTTGGCACAATTATGGAGGGCATTTTAGACATTTGTTATACTAAGTGGAGAGATAAAAATCAAAGCAAGACTTGGTAGATTTAAGGCCACATGGCCGGACATTAGAAGGAAGAAAAAGAGGGAGGAATGTGGTGTATTTGCTTTAGTTGGTGAGCAACTCTTAACAACTCTTTCCATGTGTCATTTTGTTATTTATCCAACCTCTTTGTTCGTGTTTGTAAGTAATCTCTTGGTAATTAAGAAAGAGAGAGAATTAGTGGAGCAATGGAAGGCCACATGGCCGGATGACTGATGGAGGAGAAAAGGATGATGAAGTTGGACAATTATAGTATATCTATATCTAATAAAAAGTCTATCTTATTTTCTCTTTCATCTATTATTCTTCTTATTTTCTCTTCCATCTCTTTTCCTTACCTAAAAGAAAACCAAGAGGGAGGGAGAGAGAAGCAAATTCGGCAGCCCCTAGAGGGAAAAGAGGGAGTTTTTATAATTCATCAAAGCTCCATAAGCAAATATAGGAAGAAGAAGAAGGAGAGCATGAGAATCAAAGGTATAAATAACTTTTGTTATGTAATTTTTGATTATTATAAATCAAATCTTGAAACTATGTTTCTAAACTTAAAAACCATGAATATACTTGTTATTGAGTGTTTCATGTTTAGATATATCCATATTGGGTGTTGTTTTAGTTGAAAATCAAAAATAAAGAAAAGTGATTTTTCTAGTTTATAAGCCCTAAAATTTTTATGTATTTTGGATTTTCACCGTTTTTGATCTACACCTTCTTTTTCTGATCCGTCAAAGAGAGGTTCTAGATATGTAAGTTAACTACTAAACTCAAGTGGTAGCACTCAAAAATGTTGAGTACGCAAGTTGTAGTGACTATTTTTCCAAAAATAGTTTTGTTGTTAAAAATGAAAAATAGACTATTTTGGACAGTCAAAGAGTAGGGGTAGTTTAGTTATTTTTCTGGCATTTAAAAATTCTGGATACATTTGTGAGGATACTATGATAAGTTATCTAACATCTCCAAGTGGAATAATTGAAAAAAGAGTTGTAGATTTCTGTATGGAATATTTTTAACAAAGCACAAAAAATTGCAAAAAGTCAAAAAGTAAACTGCCAAGATTTTCCAGGGGCTGTTTTGGCAACTTAATGTATGAGAAACATTTCGGCTTTTTGTGACAAGAAAATATATGGTATTAAGTACCTCATGTCCAAAAATGAGCTCATTCCGACTTAAAATGACGAAGTTATGACCATTTCAATTTTTGTGATTTTCCGACGAAAATCGCTATAACCGGAGTTCTATATCTCCGATGGCTACAAAATTTTAACTGGAGCGTCATGTTAACACGTATAAGATTGTGTCAAAAGATGGGAATTTCTGGAGTTAAGCGTGATGGAGCTAATTTCTTAAGGAATTGACTAAAAATGATTTTTGAAAAATACCAAAGTAAGCTGGAAAATTATGGAAAAATACTTTTTATGTATTAAATATATGTATATGTGTTTGGACAAAAGATAGAAAAATAATAAACTGACTTAGTATTTTCGTGAAAAGGATTTAGAATCCAGCTTACTTAATTGATGGATTGGTGAATCTAGGCTTGCTGGATTGCAATCTAGTTACTAGATTTGGAATCCAGTTAGCTGGATTGGCAGTTTGGTTGCTAGATTTAGAATCCAGGTTGCTGGATTAGTATTTGACTTATTAGATGTTAAAGAATAACTTATGAAATGAAAAAGCGAGTTTTAAATCATAATGGATATGATATAGTGATTAAAGAATTTTCAAAGAATGATAATAATACTGATGTGTTAAAATGTTATCTAATATTTGATTAAGTGTTTGATAATCTATGGATAAAGTAATAATATTATGAGCTAACAGGTTTGTTATGCTAATTGAAAGATCAATCTTATAATTGATAGGTCTTTCATGCGAGATTAAATTAGATTGCTTAGCGGTAATAAGCGGTACATGCAAGTTTCCCTAACTCAAACTTGAGTTGTATGTTCAAAGCATGTTAGTGAACAATTGTTGTTGATTATTCACGTCTATACTGATTTTTGATTCACACATAGTGCATGTTGCATATGTTAATCAGGTATGAAAGGTTGATCACCTTCATTACAATAAGGTCCAGTTAAATTGTTTATGGTCATTGTTGACCTTCAAACATTATTGATTCAGTTATGCAATTATTGAAACTTGATTCATGTTATTTCACAATTATTATATTGTTGAAAACTTGAAAGCTTATTCATTCTTTTCAATCATGATATATCTTCATTGTATTTTAAACTTGCTAGGCAAATTTGTTTCTCACCCTTGCTATATCATGATAAAATTTCCAAATTTAGATGAAAGCTTGAATAAAGACAGAAGCAAAGTCAAAGTGCAAGATTAAATTACGTTGCAGTTAGATCTATTAAATTTTCTGACGAAAATAGAATTGTAAATCTTCTAAGATATTGAAGGTATGTAATAAGTTAAGGTTGTAGACCTTGGGGTTTATGTTGTAAAAGTTTAATGTATAAATAATTTATGTTTATATCTTCCGCAATAATTATAGAAATGATGTGCCAAATTTATGGTAAAAAGTACCCAGATTTGGGGATGCTACAGTTGGTTTCAAAGTCGTAGGTTATAAACCTTAGGTAGGGATACCTTAGGCTATAACCGCGGAGATGATGATAAGGAATAAACTCAGATCGAGTTTAAGGGATAAGAGATGAATTTAAGGAATTCATCAGTAAAGTAAAGAGAAATATAAATAAGATTCAAAGAAGAATCTTTAAGAGATATAAAGACAAGAATCTGGAGTTACCTGACTCCATTAATAAAAATGAAAAGTGAAAATAAATAGACGATGTCTATAAGATGAAAAGTGTAAATAAAATCATAATATAATATGATTAAAAAGAAGAATAAGAAGATCGTAATATAAAATGATCGTATGTATAAGGAGAAATGATTACGAAATAAGATCACGACGTGATCAGATTAAATTGTTGAATAACATATGATATGTTAAGTGATTAGAATGATATAGCTTTACGCTATAAAGAGAAGGTACTAGGAAATGGTACAATGTAATCTCGAAAAAGAGTGGTAAATGTTAAGATACGGATTAAAGAAAATTCATATTAAGAAAAGAGAAAGTTAGAATGATGAGGGATTTCAATTGAGGACTCATGTCAGTAGTTGAGTTGTATGATTCCTTATATGGGTGGGGAATTTGTACTTGGTTTTAGAATCACTTAGCTTCCTGGTCAATATAGTGGTTAGGTTGATCAATTCTTTGTAAGGGCGGGGAATTGTCCGCTTAGCTTCCTATATTGATTAGTGGCCTAGTTTGGTTTGACAACCACTTAGTTTCTTACATTGATAATCATTGGAACCTGATGTCGCGCTATTTTCTATATGCATGTTGATAAGGTGATTCTTTTCTCATGTGTATAACGAATAGGTAGAGAATATAAGGTTAGTTGCGAGTTCTTAAAACTCATACTTATGGTAAGTTCATGACTCATAATCATATGGTATGTTTTGAACCCCTCAGCGAATGAACGCCTAAGGTCTGTCTAGGATAAGTTCTTAAAACTCATATGATTGTGGCAAGTTACTGAATTCATAATGTATGGTAAGTTTGATGAACTGGGTATGGGAAAGTTGTGAATGGAGAATTGAGGATGATAGAAATAGATAGAATTTTTAAGCAATGGATCAGTAGAGAAAGTGAAGTTGATGATGGAAGCATAGGTATTCCAAATCTTCTAGCTATGCTAGACTTTAAAAGTTTTTGACATCAAGCTAAATTCGTACTGATGTGCCTTTCAAAATAAAATGAATTTTTGTTATCCTCAACACATGGTGACAAGTGTGTAGGTGTGGACTTCGAGCCACTAACACATCGTTATCTGTTGTGGCATGATGACACCAAAGATGATTTTTAAAGTTTTTTTGAACGATTTAAAGAAGAGTCTATGCTAATTGATTCGGCTAGACGAAAAATGATTTGAATATTCAAAATGTATTTTTATATCATTAATGCATCATGCAACTCGGTGTAAAGATGATAGAAAAATGATGGAGTTATCAATGTAGAATTACTTAGTGTCGGATGTGATCTAAAGATCATTAGCCCACTATAGTATGATGTAGTATGACAAAGTTACAAAAAGATGGAATCCTCAAACGGACTGTATATACAATGCGGTATCATGACGTCATAAAATGATTTTAAGAACTTTAAAGGTAAAATATTGCCAATTGAATTTGGCCAAAAATGTTTCGATTAAAATTAGAATTATTGATATACGTCTAAGCTATTTGATTCAGCTAGACAAATGTTTATGAAATTCAAAGTATTCTTGAAAGCTTATGCCGAACCAAATTATTTTGGTGCAGAATCTTATGATAAGTCTGAGGTGAACAACCCTGAAAATGGGGATATACTAATTGGATAAAATACTCCAATCTAAGAATGCATATAGTCCTTCCGATTACTAAGGTACAACTGACAGATCATCTAAAGTACCCGCATCGGTAATTTACCTTCTTTGTGATTGTAAACATACCAAATATAAAATATTTCAGAGGTAGAGTACCATTCTTTCTTAATTGAAAGAGGTAGCAGGTAGAAATACCCTAAACCTCAAAGTTCATGATTTTATGATCCCTCCAGACAGATATGAAAATTTTTAAACTCTTTAGAGTAATGTTGTGGTAGTATGTGACGATGAATATGAAATAGTGTGAACTCGTTGCGTACGAGTAGAATCTGAGATGATTGAATAAAGGTTATTATGATAACCTAGTTTTGGTGAATGTTTAGAAGATATAAACTCCTACTGAGTAGTTATGGTGAAATGTGATAATAGATGAGAAATCCTCAAAGGTGGAAATTGTAAAGGTTAAGTTAAAAACCTAGTTTTGATTAAAAGAATAAGCAGAGATTAGTATGCTTTAATTTTGGGGACGGAATTCTTAGAAGAAGGGGGTGAATGTGACAACCCGAGAATTTATATAATTATTAAAATCCTGAAATGATGGATTAAATGTTATAAGATGAACCTAGACAGAAAATAAGTGTATGGATTTGACGTTTCTGTGAAAGAATTTTAAGGATTTCAAAATTTTTGGAGAAGAACTTGAATAATTTGATAGACTATAAGTGATAGTCTGATAATGAGGTTTATGTTTGTGTATAACTTCATAAGAATATGTGTATGTGGTGAATATATTAATATATTTACTTCAGTTAAATAAATTGTGAAGACAATTTATAGAAAGTAAAGAAAATAATTGGATATATGGTATTATGTTATATGGTTAATGGTATAATATTTAATATTATACCAAATGATGTAAAGTAAAAATATGAGATGAGATCCAATATGCAAATATGTATATTGGTATCAAAGCAATTAGTAAATTAAATTCATATTTGAATAAATGATTGAATATATTAAATTATATATTTTATATATAAATAAATTGTTTGAAAACAATTTATGGAGAGGAGGAGGAAATTAATTTAATTATACAATATTAATTGTATAACTTAAATAAGTTATTTAAATTAAGTATGCAAATTAAATGACCTAAATGGTTATTGTTATTTAGTGGTCCTAGTATTTATATATATACTTAGTGTCCTAATCTAAGAGAATTGTGGAGCATGTCATAATTTATTTAATTATTATGTGAGTAAGTGAATATGAATATTATGTGATGGTTTATATTTGTTTTTATATAAACAAATAAAAGAAACTAGTGTAATCCTAATTATATATTAGGAATGAAGGATTGAATAACTTAAGGGTTATGAGATGAGAGAATAATGGTATTTAAAATATATACTAATTCTAAGAGATTTATTTTTTATATCTCAATTAATTAATTTTATAACCTAATTAATATAAGTCTAATTGGGTTAAGAAATTAAGTGTACTTGGGTAAGAATTTTTATTTAAATTGAGTGTATAGAAACCCTAATTAAATGATTAGGGTAAGAGAATTTAATGTAATGGACCATATTAATTTTTATGGCCCAAACATTTTAGTTAGGAAGTCCAATTATTTTATTCAGAAAGCTAAAGGAATTAAATGTTAAGCCCAAGTGAGCCCAATTGTTAAGGATCATGTGGGAGAATAATAATATTAATATTATATTAAGTCAAGAGATATATTTTTACTATCTCAAGTTTATTAATTTTATAACTTAATTAAAGTAAGTTTAATTTGGTTATAAAATTTAGTGTACAAGAGTAATGACTTAAATTCTAAATGTATGGAATGGATACCTTAATTAAATATTTAGGGTGTGATAAGATAAAAAAGATTGGACTATGTTAATTTTATATGGCCCAAGAAATTAATCTAGAAGCCCAAAAGATTATAAATGGTGGCCCAAGTGTTGACACAATTATAGAGGGCATTTTAGACATTTGTTATACTAAGTGGAGAGATAAAAATCAAAGCAAGATTTTGTAGATTTAAGGCCACATGGCTGGACATTAGAAGGAAGAAAAGGAGTGAGGAATGTGGTGTATTTGCTTTAGTTAGTGAGCAACTCTTAACAACTCCTTCCATGTGTCATTTTGTTATTTGTCCAACCTCTTTGTTCATGTTTGTAAGTAATCTCTTGGTAATTAAGAAAGAGGGAGAATTAGTGGAGCAATGGAAGGCCACATGGCCGGATGACTCATGGAGGAGAAAAGGATGATGAAGTTAGACAATTATAGTATATCTATATCTAATAAAAAGTCTATCTTATTTTCTCTTTCATCTATTATTCTTCTTATTTTCTCTTCCATCTCTTTTCCTTACCAAAAAGAAAACCAAGAGGGAGTGAGAGAGAAGCAAATTCGGCAGCCCCTAGAGGGAAAAGAGAGAGTTTTTGATAAGTCATCAAAGCTCCATAAGCAAATCTAGGTAGAAGAAGAAGGAGAGCATGAGAATCAAAGGTATAAATAACTTTTGTTATGTAATTTTTGATTATTGTAAATCAAATCTTGAAACTATGTTTCTAAACTTAAAAAACCATGAATATACTTGTTATAGAGTGTTTCATGTTTAGATATACCCATCTTGGGTGTTGTTTTAGTTGGAAATCAAAAATAAAGAAAAGTGATTTTTCTAGTTTATAAGACCTAAAATTTCTATGTATTTTGGATTTCCACTGTTTTTGATCTACACCTTCTTTTTCCGATCCATCAAATAGAGGTGCTAGAAATGTAAGTTAACTACTAAGCCCAAGTGGTAGAACTCAAAAATGTTGAGTACACAAGTTATAGTGACTATGTTTCCAAAAACAGTTTCGTTGTTAAAAATGAAAAATAGATTGTTTTGGACAGTCAAAGAGTAGGGGCAGTTTAGTCATTTTTCTGACATTTAAAAATTCTGAAAACATTTAGGAGGATACTATGATAAGTTATCTAACATCTCCAAGTGGAATCACTGAAAACGGAGTTGTAGATTTCCGTATGGAATATTTTTAACAAAGCACAAAAAACTGCAAAAAGTCAAAAAATAAACTACCAAGATTTTCTAGGGACTGTTTCGGCAACTTAATGTTTGAGAAACATTCCGGCCTTTTGGGACATGAAAATATATGGTATTAAGTACCTCCTGTCCAAAAATGAGCTCATTCTGACTTAAAATGACCAAGTTATGACCATTTCAATTTCAATGATTTTCTGACGAAAATCGCTATAACCGTAGTTCCATAACTCCGATGGCCACAAAATTTAAACTGGAGCGTCACGTTACACGTATAAGATTGTATCAAAAGATGGGAAATTCTGGAGTTAAGCGTGTTGGGGCTAATTTCTTAAGGAATTGACTAAAAATGATTTTTGAAAAATACCAAAGGAAGTTGGAAAATTATGAAAAAAATACTTTTTGTGTATTAAATATATGTATATGTGTTTGGAAAAAGTATAGAAAAATAATAAACTGATTTAGTATTTTCGTGAAAAGGATTTAGAATCCAGCTTGCTGGATTGATGGATTGGTGAATCTAGGCTTGTTGGATTGCAATCTAGTTACTAGATTTGGAATCTAGTTAGCTGGATTGCAGTTTAGGTTGATGGATTTGGAATCCAGTCTGCTGGATTGGCATATTGGTTGCTAGATTTAGAATCCAGGTTGCTGGATTAGTATTTGACTTATTAGATGGTAAAGAATAACTTATGAAATGAAAAAGCGAGTGTTAAATCATAATGGATATGATATAGTGATTAAAAATTTTTCAAAGAATGATAATAATACTAATGTGTTAAAATGTTATCTAATATTTGATTAAGTGTTTGATAATCTATGGATAAAGTAATAATATTATGAGCTAAAAGGTTTGTTATGCTAATTGAAAGATCAATCTTATAATTGATAGGTCTTTCATGTGAGATTAAATTAGATTGCTTAGCGGTAATCAGCGGTACAGGCAAGTTTTCCTAACTCAAACTTGAGTTGTATGTTCAAAGCATGTTAGTGAAAAATTGTTGTTGATTATTCACGTCTATACTGATTTTTGATTCGCACATAGTGCATGTTGCATATGTTAATTAGGTATGAAAGGCTGATCACCTTCATTACCACAAGGTTCAGTTAAATTGTTTATGGTCATTGTTGACCTTCAAACATTATTGATTCAGTCATGCAATTATTGAAACTTGATTCATGTTATTTCACAATTATTATATTGTTGAAAACTTGAAAGCTTATTCATTTTTTTCAATCATGATATATCTTCATTGTATTTAAAACTTGCTGGGTAAATTTGTTGCTCACCCTTGCTATATCATGATAAAATTTCTAGATTTCGATGAAAGCTCGAATAAAGATAGAAGCAAAGTCAAAGTGCAAGATTAAATTATGTTGCAGTTAGATCTATTAATTTTTCTGAGGAAAATAGCATTGCAAATCTTCTAAGATATTGAAGGTATGTAATAAGTTAAGGTTGTAGACCTTGGGGTTTATGTTGTAAAAGTTTAATGTATAAACAATTTATGTTTATATCTTCCACAATAGTTATAGAAATGATGTACCAAATTTGTGGTAAAAAGTACCCGGATTTGGGGATGCTACAAACTTTGTGTATTTTAAGTTTTGACTTTGTGAACATGTGAATGTGGCTTAGTTATGTGCACCAATGGGTAAGGAATGTGATTCCAATATATATTGCATATAAAATGTTTTCAAGCTTGGTTTGGTATGTGTTTTAAAAGAAGATTTAAAAGTTTTAGAAACTATTTTGATGAGCATTGTATTAAATGCATTATAACCTTATGAACAAGCATGATAGTACTTGTTATGTCTTTAAGCATGAATGCTATACTAATTGTGTGTAAATGAGTTTGATACACAAAAGCATGCAGATTAATGATTGTTTAGTATCATTATGTGACTTAATGATTAACATAGCGAGTCCCTTGTTGAATAAACCTATTTAGACTCGATTAAAGAGTTTTGAAAAGGAAGTTGTATGCTTGATTTGAGTTTTATCTCAAAGTCTATTTTGGATACATGAAAGGTGTTCAATTTGGTCAATAGACTATTAAACATATTAATCTTAGTTGAGCAAAGAAATGCAAAAAAAACTAAAAGTTTTAGAAGTTAACATCAATGTTAACAAGTGTGGGAAACCAAATTTGTTTTAAACCATATCTTTATGTGTTGATACTGTGTTCAAAGATATTAAGGTGTTAGCAAGAGAACTAGACTTTTGAAAATTTCAGTTCTGGTTCT